>LM523158.1:2006008-2087247 GCA_000941615.1 Parastrongyloides trichosuri | reverse complement strand
TTTTTGATAAATTGAATATTTCTTTACGAAATGATTATGAAAACTATTTAAAGTGAGAGAGAATAAATTTATTTATAATAAACATTTAAATATAAATTTCCTCTTTTGATATAGAATAAAAATTGAATTAATATCTTTTATATAAAAAAAATATAATATTTCGTTTTTTTGTATATCACTAGGAGGAAAATCAAAAAAAGTGTTTTAATAAAATATTTATTATGACTAATTATTATAATAAATTATATAAAAAATGTAAAATGAAAAGAGATGGTTTGATAGCGTAACCTTAAAATTTATTCTTCTAAAGTTGAATGACACTAGTTCGTTCCTTCTTGTGCGAAGAATTTGTAGTTGTCAGTGATGAATAAAAACACAGACCTGTTCCTAAAAATACTGAGGAATTGTATCAAACCTGAGTCAACTGCATTTTTGATCAAATCTTATCTAAATTTTAATTAGATTACTTAATTAAATCAGATTTTATTTCATGTATCAAAAAATGATAAAAAGAATATATTTTATTGTTAAATAAATGTGCTCTTGTTTTGTCGTTCAATTTTGTAAGATAAAAATTTTTTTTTTGATGTTATTAATTTTATAAATAAAATTTTAAAAACTTCCGATGTTATAAACAATAGAAAATATTGATTTAATCCTTTCTTTATATATCTGTTTCAAAAAAAATGTATAAAAAATTAAAAAGGATGATTTTTAAAAAACAACAATATTTTTCATCCTTTAAAAACTGAAAGAAAGTTTTTCCAATGATAAAAGAGGCATTTGAAAATAACTGAGTTGAATGTTAATATTTAATTTATCATTTTAATTAACATAAAATTCATTTTTTATGAAATTTAATGAGTTCCATTTAATCTTTTCAATAATATAAATATATTCTTTTAAAAAAGAATGAATTTTGTTATGAAATATTCTCTGTTTATTTATAATTGTAAAAGACATGTTGATGATAAAAAAAAACTTTATTGTCATATCCGATGAGGAAAAGCCCATTTATTCAGAACTTTTATTCAAAAAAGTGCTACTAATTTATATTTTCCTATTAAATAATTTACATAATAATATTTATTAACCGCCAAATTTCCTTATTTATGATTTGTAAAAAAGAAAATAATTTCATTTTCTTTTAATTGCAAATATTACATTAATTTTGAAATAATTTGTGTTTATATCTAAAAAGTACTATTATCATTTAAAATCATAACCATTTATTTTTAATAATAATACTAATAAATGATAAACAAATAACATTTTCATGTTATTTTTCCCATGAAAAAGTATCAATAATAAAAATTTTTGATAATAATATATATTTTCTTGATTCTAAAAATGTCAATAATATATACAAATGCTTCTTATTCAAAAAGCAATTATTTATCAAACTTTAAAATTTAATCTTTATAAAGTACATAAAAATGTATATTATTAAAATGTTTAATATTATCTCTACTGATATTTTTAAAGTACATTCAAAAAATCTTTTTATATACTTGCTTTTTTCAAGTTTTTTAAATGATAAAAAATAATGCCATAATAAAAGAATATTATAAAAAGGAAGATTTTTTGTATTAAAATCATTCAATCAAAGAAGTTTTTGTTATTATTTCACTCCATTTATCATTCTACTTTTTTTAAATTTTTTATCATATTATTTTTCATTTTTATTTATTACCTTAAGAAATCTTGTTTTTTTTTTGAATAAAAAAGTATCACAATTACAAAGACTTATTGTTATGATGTCACAAAATAAACTTTCAAAAGATGATTTTTTCATAATAATTAATATCAAAAATATCTATTTTTTAAACATTAAAAATAATTAAATGTTTCATTGTTAAATTTACTTTCATTTATAATATTACAACTTTTTATATTAATTATCAATTATCTTGTACCTATTTAAGTATAGTACTATAAAATTTTTTATAATTATTATTTTATATCCATTATTAAAGTAAAAAATGATTTTTTGTTTGTTGATATTACATATGTTGCTTATCATATTTTTTTCTTAAAATTTATATTATCTAACTTTTTCTAAATATTATTATTTTGAAGACAATTTCTTGTTTTTTTAATCATGTTATTATATTTTTGTGTAAAAAAATAATATATTATAGTTAAATCAAAGTAAAAATATTATTTTTATTTTTTTCCTACAAATTTAATTCAAGTACACAGCATCATCAAGTTTAATTTTCTTTCTCTTTCATCAAAGATTACAAAATAAAGGTATTTTTAATTAAATGGAAATATTAACACATTTTAATCATAATTAGGGCTTCTTGTATCACCTAAATAATTATGTAACCTTATGTATGTATTTAGCAAAAATTATTAATTCCTTCAATAATACATCATCTTCAAGAATTGTTTATAATTAATTCTTTTCTTTTTCCTCTTCATATACCTCATATTACATCCATATATACAACAGTAAAAAGTCTGGCATCTACAGTAATAATATCTCAAATGTGCTCATTAAACTAACTTTGTGAATTCTCTTAATTATCTCTCCTAACTAGTGATATTTAAAATAAAAATAAATTTCATTAATTTCAATAATAAAAACTTTCTGTTGTCATGGTATTACTTTCAATTTTATTTAATACTTCCCTTTTTCACCTTTTTATACTTACTCCCCTTTATATTATTCATCATCCATTTTTATATTTATTAACATTACTCTTTTTAACACTGGTTGATATATACATATTTTTGTAAAAAGTTTTATATATTATTTATAGGCATGTATATTTATTTTTTAATATATTTTTTATTACTCTTTATCTCATTTTCTATTGGTTAGCATGATATATGTGGTACAAAAAATAAAACACCAATGAACGTTTATAATTTATGATTTCTTTTATTAATTTTAAATAATTAAAAAATTATTTTTTTTTATAGAAATTTTTTTTTATTAAATAAATTTTATTATTAGAAATATGAAAATCACAACTTCATATTCTGCCGTTGCATTTGTTGCATTCTTTGCTTCTGCAACAGTATCTTTAAAATGTTATCAAGGTGTAATGAATAATTCATTAAAAGTATCAGGATCAGCTACAGATTGTCTTGGTACTGCATATTCTTGTGTTAAATCTGTTGATCTAACATCTAAAATTGCTACTAGAAATTGTCAATATACTAATTGTACAGTAAGTTTTCTATGTCTTTAAAAATAATATATTCATCATTTAGGATGCCGGATACACAACATACACAGCTAAATGTACTTCAAATGGTTTGCAAGAAATCTGTTGTTGTTACGGAGATGGCTGTAATCCTGCATCAAAGATTCCAACAACCTATACGTCACCATTTATTATCTTCTCAATTTTTGCTTTTCTTACAACATATTGCATACTTCATTGATAAACATGAATTGTGTTTTTCATATTTAATTTCAAATTTTATTTTATATACCATACTGTCAACACTTTCATATAATGATAATGTATGTACCATGAAGAAATGGATTCTTTAACAATATCCCTTATATTAATTCAATTTCATATTTTTATACGTAATACTATTTTGTAATTTTTTTTAATTGTAAATTTTTTTAATATCCAATGACAGTGCCCCTTTAATTTTGTCTCTACTCAATTTTCATATTACTATTCTTTATTCGAATAGTCTTTTTTTTTGTTTAAATCTGATTTATATATAATAAATTTTTAAGAGGCATTTTCTATTTATTTACTCTTCTTGAATACATATCTTAACATTACTCTTTATGTGCATATTTATTATAGAAGAAAGGAGACATAAGTTGAAACATTATAAAATATTAATTAACTTATTAATAAAATTAATAAGGTATTTTTAAATATAAATTGGTTTCTCGTAAAATATTAACTATATATGTTAAATGTTTAAGTAAATGTATATTTACTATTTTCTCATCATTATCATTTGTTTTTAATTCTTATGCATTTACCTCTCAAGTCTTCCATGCCATTTATATCTAGTTGAAACTCATCAATCTCTGAAGAACGACAAACATTTAATTGTAAATTAGAACTTTTTAATACTTTATAATCCCATAAACCTGAATGTCTGGAAATAGAAAAAGCTTTTTATATAACATAAATACTAAATATTCCTACCTGCTTTTTCCTTGGTAACCAATTACATAAACATGGAAGTTTTTAATATCTAATTTTTCTTTACAATTATATAATTTTATCAAGTCTTCTTTACAATCTTCTCTTACTTTTTTTTCCTTTAACAGGAAACCCGTCTATAATAAACAATTCATTACGTTCCTCCTCTGAAACTTACTATCACGCACCAATGTGCATTGGCACCATTATTACAAGTTGGTTCAAAATTTTTACTGCAATCATAAGGAATCAAATATATTGCTTCATTTTCATATAAATCAATCACTAGATCATTCTCCTCTGGTAAACTTGGTAACACATCAAATGAAGCTTCATCACCCCAAAATATTTCTCCCAACTTACATAACCAGTTAACAGAAAACATTTCTCCTTTTTTTGTATAACCATTATTGAAAGCTACATCAAAAAGTTGTTTAACAGTTGGTTTATTAGTTAGATGTAAGGTATCACCTGCCATTATCAAACTTACAAGTCCACATCTATAAACAAAAATATTACATATATAATTTCACATTAAAAAGCGTAATAAACAATTAACCTACTGAGGCAATCCATTTTGTAATGTGATTTTAGGTTCTCGATAATATATATAAGAAATGTTATTTGAAGAAATATTAATTATACGATTTTTCAACAAGGGGCTTAGTTGTAACATTATTTTGTTATTTAAAATAAAATTCAAATAACCATTTCACCAGGTTTTATCGTTATGAGATAATGAGTGTTATAAGAATTATAAACAGAAAACTATTTAATGTAACAACCTCTTATACATCAATCAAAAGTTTATGCATAAATACCTTCTCCCACCTTATCATATTTCACGCTTTCTATGCATCTTCTTTTAAATTCTCCAAAAGATAAAAGAATTCCCACTAACTAAGAAATTTTGATTATCTCAATATAATAGAGGATGCAAAATTGAATACAAAATATCAAAAACATCAATTTACACAATCATAAAATTTACTTTTTAATGATATTTCCTATCATCAATATATATATTCACAACTCCTCTCTATATAATATATCATTAAAAATATAATCATTTTTACCTTACTTAAAATTAATTGAACTAGAAGTGACATAATTTTTTATTATCATTCTCTTCAACATACTCGTAACTCAAAATAACAACCTTTGATTATACTTTTATATAATTATCAATTTTTAAAATAATAACAAATATTTTTATAAAGTATAATAATTATCAAATATTTTCTTTAATAAATTTATCAATCATATCATCAATACCGCAATCCTTTTTACTAGATTTATTGTTTTCAATACTATTTTAATGTTGATTTAAAAAAAAANAAAAAAAAATAAATTTTTTAATCATAAAATATTTTAAACTTTCTATACACTTGATATATATCAAATAACTCTTTAACAATTCGTTGAAGGATACCCATTTTATATAATATTTTTTATTTATAAATATCTTCTTTCTCATTATTTCCACCACATATTATATCATACTCCTTTTCAACTTCGAGGTCAATATATGTGAATATATTTTATTAAAAATTTTTACAATATTGTGATTTTTGAGGAATATATTTATCAAATTGCCCTTCTTTCCTCAATTCCATTGAGATATGTTCCCTTCTGACGTCAAATGTTTTTTTAATATGAAGGAAGAAATATTTATGTATATTTATCTTATTTTAATTTTTTTATAACCTTTTAGTTTATTTATGATTCATGACAATTTTAATAATGTTTTTTTTTTAATCTTCCATTACATTTTATTTCTTTATTATAATTAAACTACAAGATGTAGCCTCATTTCATTATTATATATGTTAAACAAAAAGAGATAATGAAATAAGAAACAAAAACAAAATATATTTATTAGTTGTACTAAGAGATAGATATAGTGACCATTAGTACAAAGAATTGTTTATTTATCAAATTTACTAATTTGTATTAAACTTAATTTTGTGAATATAAATATTTTGTATATTTATTAAACATTTTGTTTTGTTAAAATAACCATCTTAATAATAACAATCTTTAAGGAAATTTATTATGTAATATATACATATATATATATACAAAACAAATATATATGTTTCCCTAAAGACAAAACAAATTTCTCCCAATTGTAGAGATGATGATATTAAGGGAAGAAAAACTAAATTAATCTTCTTATGTATTGAATTTGAAAATATTATATATTCCTTTTTCTTTATAATTTTAATATCAAAATAAAAGTTTCATTCATCTATATATGTTTGTTCACCCCAAATGTTAAATTGGTAATCGTCCAAAAACTTTAACAATTGCCTTTCTTTATCTCATTTTCTAGCATAAAAATAAATTACCATTTTCACTATCTCAAATGACAATCGGCATATGATGCTTTTCATTCTTCTTAACTATTGTCTTACATAAGATGACCAATAGTTTTGAGTGTATATGTATATATATTCATCGTAGCAGCTTTTATACAATTTTTAACTCATACATTTGACCCCCTTCTTTTCTTTTCATCTAAAACTCTACCCTTAAATGCTTTATACATTTAATACCAAGAAAAAGGGATGATGTCTTTTCTTTTGTGATAGCTTTTGAAGAGATTAACTATTTTGAATACATCTTTTGTCATTTTAAAAAGTTTAATATTATTTAATAACTATTTTTGAATCCATCTTAAAAATTATATACGATATCAAATTGATATTTTAATCAAAAATACAAATACTTTGGCTTATTCAATAATAAAATAATCTTAAAATCTTTATAAATTCAAAATTTTATATATTTTCCCAGATATAATTATTTCTAACTCAAAATTTCTATTAACAGTAACTTCTTCTATTTAACAAAAATTGTTACAATAGTTCATTTATAAATTTTCTATCTAATGAACCATTAGTGCCATTATATTAAAAGTATTCAATTGTAGTTTACTATACATATAATAGTTTTAATTCTCAAAACTATTATCTACTTTCTTTATAGATGGAGATATATATTTATTTTATACTTATTTAACATATATATGCATAAAACATTCAATTTTGAAGATGCCTTTTTGAAGAATATATATTTATATGTATAATGAAATATAATGTTATTTTATTATCCTTAATACCATCTGTTTTATCATTTTAAATAGAATCGTTATACTATATATATATATATCTTTATATTGTTTAATCATTTTGTACATTTTATCTTCTAATGACAAATCTTTTTTTCTTATTGTAATTTTTAATTAATTTATTATACTTATCCAATCATCTTTTCATTCATACAATAGACTTCTATTTTTTTTTTCATAAATGCTTTTACACAATATAAATAATATTATGACAGTTAAATGATAGAATATTAGACGATTAACTCTATATCATTTTTAAAAACATCCTTCTTTTTATGATTTATTCATAAAAATAATGTTAACACTTCTTTTTATCAATATTTCTTTTTTAAAAATATGCTACATGGTAAATTTTTAATAAAGAACTGTTATACTTTATTTTTAATTAGAAATTTTATGCTTTCCATGTAATGCAAACATATATATAGTTATATGATAAAAAAAATATTAACCTTCTCAAACTGTTTTAGACTAATACCTCCCTCATCATACATTTCTTTATCACTACTATTCTTTTTTCAAAAACATAATCAATTTTAGAAACCATTTTTCTAATTTAAATTTCAAATTTAAAGCCACTTTTAAAAATCTCTCATAAAGTTATGACTGGAAGACATTATATATATGTCAAATTGTGAAAATTTAATTTTTGATGAAAAAATTTTACTTTTCATTATTATTATTATTATCATTTTGCCTTTTATTATTTCCATTATAAATTTTTGAATTTAGTATATTTAGTAAGAAAATTATTTATCAATATTAATAACATTACTATTGATTTTTATTATTTTTAAAAAGTATTCAAAATAGCACATGTTTCTCATTTTATTTCAAAATGCTCAATACCTATATATTCTTAAGAAGCTTTTTAAAATATAACGACTTTCTAATTAACATAATCTTCTTCCTTCTCCTCTCCTCCCAATCCATAAAATAGCCATTATAAATAAAAAAATATCATATATATATACTCAAGGACAAAGTACAAAAGTTAATTTGAAGAATATCACTATATAACTGCGCAATATTTTTGCCAAAACTTTTCTCTATTAACTTTATCATATAATGTAAGCAACAAACATATACTACACAATCATATTTCTCTCTTAAAATAAGCTTTAACTATTTTTTTTTTATTCAATCCTCCATTCTAACCCCATATATATATATACATCTTTTCTCCCTTTACTCTATTCCTCCACCAATTACTTTTTCCTTCTAAAAAATTTTTTACTTTCTCCAAACATAAATGTATTTTATATAAGCATGTTTTGTGGCTTCTATATGTTTATATACATATTCTCCAATACACATGTATATTTATGGTATCTTTTCTATTCTCCCCAACTCTCTCCTTTTGTTATAATATAGAGACCAGGAATTGATGATAAAGAAAAAAATGAACTTTTCATTATGTATAGAAAAATATGACTAATTTTGAAACAAAAATATTTTAAAAATAACTTTTCTAACTATTTATCATCTTTAAAGATAAATTATATACATAAACCTAATACCTCATATTAATATTTTGAATCCCTCTTCCTTCAAATTATGTTTGCTTTAAAATATAGATATTTTGAAAAGAGTATATTCAATATATAAATACATGTCACTTTTATATTTTAATACCACTTATAACCAAAAAAACTAACTAATATTTGTGTTAAAGATAACTATTAATTTTTCTAATATTTAAATATATTTTTTTTGCTTTTTTATTAAGCTTCTATTTATACTTTTAATTAATTTTTTTGTACATAAAAAGCATTTCCTAATCAATTTTATATATTCTAAAAATTGTTTACTTTTTTATTGTTTATTACTTGAAGTCCTTCAATTATTTTTTCCCAAAAAATATTATATAATATATATCAATTAATTCTTTTTTAAAATAAAACAATAATCTCTTTTTTTATTATATTATCACAAAACATTTTACTCCACATATAACTAAATAGATATTTCCTTTCAAAGGAAGGAAGAAAATAAAATTTTAGAAAAAAGAATTAATATGATTTTAAGAAATAAAATGTTATTTTATCTTATAAAATATATTTTTACATATTATTTATTTCCAGATCTCTTCACACCAAAAAAATATATATATATATATATTTATAATTATTTCTCCTTTTATCACTACTATATATATAAAATACTAAACAAATGGTTATTGAAGTTGCATCCGTTCTTGGTATCGATGCAACAGATATGGATGTTGAAATACCAAATGTGCCTTTAGCTTGTGTTGAGGATGATTCCGAAAAGGAATTATCACCTGAACCAGATAATAATGGTGAAATAAACAGAAATGATAATTATGATACATTTAAAGATAAAAGTAAAAAAGGGAATACTTCATCATCGTCCTCAGATAATTTTGGTTTTGCTGAAAGTGGTAATTTATCAACATCATTACAAAGTTTAGTTGAAACGTTTGATCAAAAAGTTAATAAATGCCTTAAAGATATGGATGAGAATACAACAACAATGGCTCCAGTACCTATTAGAACACAGGAAGAAGTTATGTCAGAGTCACAAGTATGGTGGACGTTGACAGGCAATTATGGAAATATACTACCATTAGATTTTAATAAAACAAGAATAAGAGCTGACCAACTTGATGCATTGGGATTAACATCTACAAGAAATGATGATTCTGAATATTCTGATCATGGTTATGATTTAAATGACGAAGAAGATATTAGACAACAATTAGATTTTCATCAACTTGTAACACAAAATTTATCTCTTCCAAATGAATTACCACCCGTGTCTGCAGAACAAGTTATTGAGGAGATTGATGAGATGATTCAATCGTGTGATTTATTAGCTTCTATGACTACTGACAGAACAATGGAATCTGTTGATTCTATGTATAGTTCAATGAGATCACCATATCCTCAAAGTTCTATTAATTCTCATAATGATATGGATTCTAAAATGAAACAAGCTTCTATCATTACGTCGACTACAGAAAGTATGTTTTTATTATTTTATTATTTAATATTTTAAAATAAATTTAGATCTTGAATCTTTACCAACAAATAAGTTGATAACACTTGCATCTGAGATGGAACAATTGATAAGGATATACAATGAATCCTTAGTAGAAAATTTGGCACATCGTGATGAACTAGAATTTGAAAAAGAAGTAAAAAATACCTTTATATCATTATTATTATCCATACAAAATCGTCGTCGTTCCTTTCACAATGAAAGAAAAAGAAAGGGTCTTCGAATTGATATATCACAAATGCCCCAATTTGCTATAGCTACTATACCTTATGATGAAAGTAAAAAAGTAATAGATACTCAAACATTGGAAGCTCTAATTAAAATAATGAAAGCGATAGAAGATGATTCACCATCAGTCCCCACAATGTTAACAGATTATATTTTAACCGTCATCTGCCCAAGTACAACTACAAGTATAATTGTTGATAATAATATACCAAATCAAATGAATTCTTCCACAATAAGTAATGGAACAATTTTAAAAGGAAATTTTTAATATATAATTTTAAACAAATTTTTATATTATATATATTTTGTAGTTAATTTTAACAAACATTTTATCACTATCTCTCTCTCCATTTTTTTAAACGGTGCTTTCATGTTATCTAACTTTATTAGAGTCAAAAAAAAAATATATATTCGTTACTAAAAATATCAAGAATTTAATTATTAATTGTTGTAAAAAACAATCATTCCTATTTTTATTAGAACTTTATATAATGCTAATTATATTTGTTTAAAAAAATTCATCAAAATCCTTCCTGCTTGCCTAAATATCTTAAATAAAAAATAATTAGAAAAAAAAAAATTGTTAAAAATAAATCAAAAATTTTATAATTATAAATAAAAGATATTTTCCATTCTATTTATATTTTATAGATATTTAAATAAGATACATTTAATTTAGTAAAAAATGAAAATTTTATTTTTTTATAATGAGATTTTTAAAAACAATAATGAATGAGAAAATGTTTGATAATTATAATAATAAAGAGAGATAAAAAGGAATATGTATTGATAAAGCTACGTATTTTGTTGTTGCTGTTGTTGGTTATTGGTAATAATACCATTAGGTGGAACTCGTGATACTGATACATTTACCGGAATACCATATGTAGTACCATCAGGTCCATAATGGACCAAATAATGCATACCAGTCTCACTATCCATCATCAAAGACATCTGATTTTGATTTGATATAACCATTTGTTGTTGTTCTTGAATAATACCACCACTTTGTATTGATAAATTATTGGTTGGTTGTCCAGTTTGTATTTGTATTCCTTGATTTGAAATATTATTATGATGTATAATTTGTTGAGGAAGTTGTTGAGAAATAAGTAATGATTCTATATTACTTTTATTATTTATATTATTATGACTTTTATCATCAATAAGATGTTGATTATTATAATCATCTTTATTTTCATTATTTTTACCACCTACTTTTGAATTACCCCATTGTGCAGCACGATATTTTTTAGCAAATCTGCTCAAATACTCATGATAATTATCAAATCCAAGTGTTTTAAAGGCATACAATATATCTTCTGTTGTTATTGTTTTCCTTTTCTCCAATGCACATTTATCACTTGCCTCTGATGAAATAAAACTTATAAATTCTGAAACACACTCCTGCACACATTCTCTTGCTTCTTTTGATAATTTCCCTTGTGATGGAATGGCACGTTTCATAACACGTGTCACATTCGCTATTGGTAAAAATCTTATCTGATCTGGTATCACTCCCTTACACTCATTTCCTTGTTGTGGAGTTGATACTGTTGATGGTATATCATTATTTGAATAATCTGAACCATTAAAAGATGCATTTGTTTCCGACATTGTATTTTCTTTACCTAAACTGAATCTTCTTATAATATTAGGTTAATTTAGTAGAAAAAAATTAATATATTAATTTAAAAATTATCCCTTATAAAAATTTATATTATAAATGTAAAAAAGATTCTCCTTCATGAAGTAAACAAAAAGAAAAATGCAAATATATCTCTTTTGGAATAGTATTTATTCATTTATTTATTATGAATAGAAAATACTTTTAATTATTTAATTAAATTATTAACTCATAAAATGTATCAACTTTTTTTTACTAATTTTGTTATTAATTTATCTTCAAAAGGTAATAAACTTGTTTGAACTATCCTTTTATCTGCTTTTTGAGGTCCCCAATATTTACTAGAATCTTTTCCTATATCTTCCTTATCCATTACATAAAGATAATCTTTGACATCATAAATTATATCATCATTATCTTTATTATTCATCTCCTCATAATACTTCATTATCTCACACCCTGTCCATGCAATCATTTCACCATTATCAGTACATAATTCTTTTGGTGGAATTATCATGTCAAAGTTATGATGTTTACAGACTTTTGCCAAACATCCTCTAATAAATTGATTACTTGCTACACCACCGGAAACAACCAATTGATGCGCTTCATTATTTCTTTTTCTTAACGATTCCAATATCAAATGTACTTTAGAACATATATGTGAGGCTACTGTAAATTGTACAGAAGCACAAAATGATATCAAATCAATTTCATTAATATTAATTTTATTCAATAAAGTCAAATAACTAGCTTTGATGTGATAAAAATTAAAATTTCCATGTTTTGTCGAGGGATTTTTAATACTATATTTTATAAAATTTTCTTCATTTTTTGCTTCTGTGGCAAGCTTTTCAATTATAGCACCAGTATGATAGTTTTTATATTCAACCATACTAGATATTCCTACAGCTCTTCCAATTTTATCTAAACATTCACCAGGTGATCCACCTTCAGACTGTCCAATTAATTCAAAGTTTACAGGTGAATGAGCTATTGCTATAAGGGAATGCCCTCCAGATATTAACAATGTTACGAATGGATATTTTAACGTTACATTTTTATCTAAACCACCTGATAATGAGTGTGCTCTCATATGATGAACAGGGATTAATGGAAGATTATATTTTCTAAAAAAATAAATTTATTAGAAAAGTATATATTTACCTTGCTAAATCGACGGCCTTATTAGCACCAACTTTCAGGCAAAGAACAATACCCGGTCTACTTGTAACAGCAATAGCATCTAAATCTCCAAATCGTAGTCTTGAATCTCCCATACATCCTTCTATAGCTTTAGAGATATTATTTCTATGTAATTCAGAAGTCACTGAAGGACATATACCACCTAAAATAAACTGAGAATCTTTCTTTGAAATATTTCTGGAAGCTAATATATTTTTATTTGAATCCACAATTGCTACAGCTGTATCATCACAACTAGTTTCAATTCCTAGAACTACTTTTGTTGATAATTGATATTTTGATAGATTAATTAAATTTTTAAAATTTAACATATTTTTTAAAAAAATTTAAATGATCATTTTTGATACTTGAATCTTATACAGAAATATTTTGTTTAAAGTATACCTTGTTATTACTATATATTAAATTAATTATGTGTCCTAAAACATTTATAAGAAATGTTACCTTTGAATCATTAGATAATCCAAAATATTTAACTCCTATTAGGATGAAATTTGAAGCTAAATTGGCAAGTATAAAATTTTAGTTAATTATCTTTTTTTATAGAAAGAAAGTGATGAGGTTAAAAATATAGTATGGGAGATAGCTTGTGAGCATGATTCTGTAGCAACATTTTTATATAATAAAGATCATGATAATGTTATTTTTGTTAAGCAATTTAGACCTTGTAAGTAATTTAAAAAAAAAAAATTTTAAATATTTTGTAGCTGTATTTTTTGGAGCCGTTAGAAGGATGTCTGAGAATGTTAATAAAAGTATACATGAAATAGATTTTACTAAATATCCAGTATCATTAGGATTTTCATTAGAGTTATGTGCTGGATTAATTGATAAACCAGGTGTTTCTGTCCTTAAACATGCTCACGAAGAAATTTTTGAAGAGTGTGGTTATAATGTACCATTAGAAAATATTAAATTTTTAAAACGTTTCACTACAGGAATAGGTTTTTCTGGTGCACAACAACATATTTTTTATGCTATCATTGATGATTCCATGAAAGTTCATGAGGGAGGTGGTAATGTGGAAGAGGGAGAAAATATTGAAAGTATTATAATGAGTATTGATGAAGTTAAAGATTTAATGAATGAAGATACTTTAAATAGTCCACCAGGATTTCTTTATGCTACACAATATTTTCTTGATTACATTTATAAAACAATTGTTTAGGAAGGGTTAAAAAAAACATTTTTATAACAATTTTTAACAAAAAGATATTGTATAATATTATTATAATAATTAGTATAAAATCTTTTATAAAAATCCAAACATATTTTGAGCATATACCATTGCTTTAACATCTGGATGTGGAACAGCATCAAAACTAGTAAATCTTGGTGGATATAAATTATCACCTGTAATAGTAATAAAAGCACCTTTATTACCCATCGTATCACAGTAATTTGGTGCTGAAAATATTGTAAAACATTTATTTGAATGATGAGCTTCAAATCCTTGATCTTTAACTTCATGAGAACGAACGATGTAGAGGAGATCATTATTTTTCAAGAAATCATTTGTTACGTCAGGACCAAATTGACAACCGACACCACGTTTAGATGGTGCTCTACCAGATATTTCTTGTGGATCAGACCAAAGAAGATCACACATTATTCCTTCATCAGGAGGTTGACGGAAACGTTTAGTTGTTTTTATTTGTTCTAATGTTACTCCATCCTCTTTAAATAACCCTCCATGACATGTAAATATTTTTTTATTGATAACATGACATAATGGTAAAGTACAAAAGATATCAGTAAAAAATTCAGCCATCTTTGTATTATATTTGGCTTTAACTTCACCCTCAAAACCATATATTTTATTCATAGCATCACATTCATGATTACCACGACTCATGTAAAAGTGATTTGGATAGAGTAATTTTAATGAAAGCAACGTAAATATTGTTTCAACAGAAAAAGAACCTCTATCGACAAAGTCACCATTAAATAAATAAGGATTACTTTCACTCGGTAATCCGTTAATGTCAAAAATATTTAATAAATCATAAAATTGTCCATGGACATCACCACATATAGTAAATTTTTGTTTATCAGGTACAGTTATTTCGATGAGTGATGGTAACTCTTTAAAATATCTATATATCTTGACAAGAATTTTGTAAGCATATTTGATATGAAGCTTCTTTGAATCTTTAAACGATTGAATAAGATTTTTTACAAAATCTAATGTTATATTTTCATCATCAAATCGTGGTCCATCATAATCGTCCTCAACTTCTAGAAAAATTAATCATTCAATTTCAATAATTATTAAAAAAAAAAAAAACATACTTAATTGTTCAAAATTAATAGTGTCAACGATCTCTTTATTATCAAATTCAGTACTGATAGCTTTAGCAAAAGCTATTTGTTTGATAATTTTTTTGCATTCATTATATTTTTGTACAATATCATTATCATTAGGTTTAGCCTTCATACATGAATGAAAGTCATTTAAAGCTTCCTTAAATTTACCTAATGCCATTTTTGATGCGGCACGACGATAATAACCTTTAACATAATTAGGATCTAATTGAACAGCCTTATCAGCATCAATTACAGCCAACCCAAAATGCTCCTTCTTTAGGTATGCAAAACTTCTATTAGCATACAATACAGCACTTGTGTCATCATTTTCGATTGCCTTTGTATATAATTTTATAGCAATATCATAGTTTTTTTCTAAAGATATAGAGTAATAGTTTTATAAAAAAAAAATATCTTCACAAAAATATTTTTAAACTTACTCGCAAAATAGTTATTAGCTTCATCTTTTAATTTGATAGCCCTTTCTTTGGAGTCTCCAAGAGTAGAGAATTTTGTAGTTATTTCTTCTACTAATATGTCTAATAATTCAAGATTCATTGGACGTTTTATAGGAAGTAATAATTCAGGTTTTTTAACTTTATTTTTTAAATTAAAAAGGGCAACTGACGACGTGTTACCACTCTTTGTTTGACTTTTTTCGTCTTCAGACTTGGAATCGTTGTAAAACATGTTCTTTTTCTAGAATTATTTTAATCTTAAAAATTATATTTTTGCCTTATTTTTTTGATTATTAATAAGAATATATTGAGAATGATAACTTCTATGTTGAATATATCTTCAGAAAGAAAAATTCTAATCTATTTTAATAAAAAAAAAATAATAAGAGATAGTAATATTATATAAAAACATTTTATATCTCAAAATAAAAGTGGATACTTAAAAATAAAATCCGTATAATCTTAGTATGTTGTTTGGTTAAGTAATATTAAAAAATATTTGAAATCTTGAAGGAAAAGTATACGTTGGAATGTTAAAGTACAAAATTAGGTAAAATAAAAGGAACAAAATAATTTATAAAACGTAAAAAAATTGTGACTAATTTTTAAATTTTAATAAAATAGATGATTCATCTATATATATATATTTAATTTTTATTTAAGTACATATGTATAAAATACAAAAACTTCAATCGTTAAAATACTAAGGATGTTTGATTTTAATATATATATTAAATAAAATAGATATTTTATGTGATTCTTTTCTAAATTGTGCTGTGTAAAATTTTAAAGGCAATTCATTTTTCTAGAATTATTATTATGTCATTTACACATTTTAACGTCAAAAGTTATATATTATTTATCCATATTTCATTATGTTGAATGACAAAAAATATATAACACCAAAATATTGTGTTTTAGAATGAATTATTTAAACATTTTTACCTAGTATATTTTAAATTAAATATAAATGTTTAAATATACGTATATTGGAATATTTAATTATTAAATTAGCCTAACAAAATATTAATGATTAAATAATTTTTTACCTCAACCAATTAACTATATATAATCTCATTTTTAAATTTGCATTTAAGCTTTACATATATGCATTAAAAAGGTTATTTTTTTGTTATTTAATCATTGTGACATATGATCTTTTCTATTTATAAATAACATTTCCATTTGATATTGAATAGGAAGCTCGTATTTATTATTTTAATATATGTGTTTACAATAATTTTCTTTTAAAAATTTATATTGCTTTTTTCCTATATGTATTTTATATGTGAAAAAGATTTTAAAATTGTTTACTTATTTTATCGATTTTAAAGACATTAATTCCTCTCCCAAATACACACTATGTATATTTATTTTTATCAATGTGTTATTTTTTTAAATATATTCTCCTTAACATCAATAATTTTTATCTTTTCCTCTCACTGTATTTTTAATATGTTTCAAACATATTTTAAAATTGTTATTATTATTATAAACCTCACTTTTTCAGAGATATACATACTGATAGATATAAAATTTTTGTTCCAACCAAAAATAGGAGTGTCAATACTCTCTTTTTGATAAAGACATAGTCCAAAAATATGGCTTATCAAACATTATTACATTCTTTATCAACAGTCTTTGGTAAAAAATATTTTATTATTTCTATAATTTTCATGTCATTAATTAATCAAACTGATGGTATTCGTAACTCAAATGATTTAGAATATTATGCTGAAAAAAGATCCCAAATTATGCATCATGCAGATGCTACAATTATGCTATTTTTTGTAACATTAATGATTTTATCTGTCATGACAGCGTGGTTCTTTAAATATCATCGATTCAGATTTGTTCACGAAACTGGATTAATTTTAATATATGGTTTAATTTTTGGTTTTATATTACGTTCATGGCCGATTTTACACATTGATACGACTACTCTTGATGTTGTTCCAAGAGAGACTGATAGTAATATTTCAAATCCACCTGATTATTTAAGATTACCAGTAAAAAGAAAAGATGCTTCCCCTTTGAATTTTTACTATGAAATTGTTGAAGGATTCTTTGGGGATACCCAACCGGAAGCATTAAGAAGAGTAGAATTGAAGGTTATGTTTTCACCTGAAATATTTTTTAATGTTCTTCTTCCACCCATTATATTCTATGCAGGATATTCTTTAAAAAAGGTAAATTTTATTATTAAATTGTTTATATTTTATATTTGTAGAATCATTTTTTCCGTAATATTGGCTCAATATTAACATTTGTTTTTATTGGGACAACTGTCTCAACATTTATAATAGGTTACACAATGTCTGTGTTTTGCTCATTTACCGGAATCAATATATCATTACAAGATTTGTTATTCTTTGGAGCACTTCTCTCGGCAACAGATCCAATTACAGTATTATCAATATTCTCAGATATTGGCGTTGAACCTGATATCTATGCTTTAGTATTTGGTGAATCAGCTTTGAATGATGCTGTAGCAATAGTATTAGCAAATACAATAGAAAAGTTCTCACCAAGTAGCAGTACCTTTGAATTATATCATGTTGGAGGATGTTTAGCAGAGTTTGTCATTGTATTCTTTGGTTCATGCTTTTTAGGATGCGGTATTGGATGTATCAATGCTTTGATAACAAAGTTTACTCAATTACATGATCATCCGTTATTTGAAACATCAATATTTATGCTTCTATCATACTTTTCATTTCTTCTTGCCGAAACAGTCCAATTAACTGGAATTGTATCTGTACTGTTTTGTGGAATAACTCAAGCCCATTATACATTTAATAATTTAAGTATAGACTCACAAAGAAATACAAAAAGTTTCTTCAGTACAGTAAGTTTCTTGGCAGAGTCATTTATATTTCTTTACATTGGTGTATCATTCTTTGCTGAGAAAGGATTGAAAACAAATTTTGTGTTTACACTTGCATCAACTGTTGCTATGTTATTAGGAAGAGGAGCATTTATATATCCTGTTAGTAGTTTTATAAATCTTAAAAGAACACCAAAGATAAGTAAAAGCTATCAACATATGATGTTTTTCTCTGGTTTACGTGGTGCTATGGCTTTTGCTATTGCTTCGAGAAATACTTCAACTGAGGCTAGACAAATTATGTGTACTTCAACTTCATTAATTGTTATTTCGACAGTACTTATTAATGGTTCATTAACATCATTTATGATTGATTTTTTGGGTATTAAGCATGGAGAACAGGTTCAAAAAGAGGAAAGAGAATATGATGCTCGGTCAGCAAGTGGAAAAAATCCATGGGATAAATCATATGTTCCAAGGAAATGGTATAATTTTGATGCTATGTATATGAAACCATTTTTAACACATTCAACACCCACATTAATGGATACACTTCCTAGAGCATTAATATTTTTTGCTAAAGCTTTTACTTCATCAAAACAATTAGAAAAATATAGTCAACCTATACCAACAGATGAAGTTAATTCTTTGACTGATGAAACTTCTGTTGATCAATTAGTTAGAGTTAATATTAATAACTCTCTTAACAATCCGGTATATGATGATAAACATTCAGTATCTAGAAATATTTAATTACAAAGAAAATATTAATTATGTACATTTTTAATTTATAATTTACGAAACTAATAACTTCATATAAATACATAGAAAAAAATACATAATTCTAAATAAAAAAAAACCTTTTATTGAATTATCTATAAAAATTAATGAAACAATTTTCTAATATATTTCAATTGTGATAGAGACTAATCATTCAAGATATTTTTCAGAATGATCTTGAAGAGCTTTTAACATTTCTTCATTTCTTTTAATAGCTTCATCATGTTTTTTAGCTTGTTCCTTGGCTTCCTTGATTTCATTTACCAAATGGTCATGCATCTTTTTTATTTGTTCTTGATTCTAAAATATCGGATTATTTTGATAAGAAGAGACATAACTTACTAATTTATGGAAGTATTCTTCTTCACGGGCAGCTTCCAATTTTCCAAAAGCACCACCGCTTTCTCTGATAGAACCTCCACCTCCTCCACCATGACCAACTCCAGAACCATAACCAGATGTCATTCTAATAGTATTAATTTTAACAATACTTTTTGTTACTTCTCCAATATTTTTAAGAAACATAGTTCTAAAAAAAAATATAAAATATATAGTCAATTTAATTTATAAAAAAACATCTAAACCACGGGGTTATTTTTGACAAAACAATATATCACAATAACAAAAATAAAATCAATATGCTTCCACCTTTTCTTATTTTATATATATAGGACAATAACATGAAAAAGAAGATCTAGAAATTTCTAAAAAGACACATTTTCATGATAATTTATATCTAGAAAAAAAAGTAATCATGACACGTTAGAATTGTGTATCTATTAAAACGAAATAAATGTAATGAATTGTATAAACACAGGAAAGCACTATTATAATAGCAAATGAATATTATGATCTCAACACTTTTTTATATATTTAATAGTAACATTTTTTGATCTCTTTTTATATCACTTTAAAGATGAGGTTTTGTTTATTAGAGATAGGCATATTAATTAACCGTTGAAATCGTAATGTTTTTTATTTACTAAATGAATTTTTTTTAAGATAATTAAACCAAAAAAAAATTATTTTTTAAAATCTTTAACGGCCGCCTCAAGCTCCTTTAACTTCTCTTCATTTCTTTTAATAGCAGCATGATGCTCTTCAGCTTGTTTTTTGTGATTTTTGATTTCATTATGTAAATGGTCGTGCATCTTTTTTAATTGCTCCTTTTGCTAAAATAAAGATGAGCTGTTTATTAAATAATAATAAAACTAACCAAATTATGAAAATATTGTTCTTCCTTAGCTTTTCCCATATCAGAAAAAGCACCACCAGCTTCTCTAATACTTCCAGAACCTCCGGATCCAGGTTGTGAGGAGTACATTCTAATTGAAGCGTTAGTAAAACGTGAAGTATTTCTTCCAAGACTGTTAAACATAATAATATTTTTCTAGAAAAAAAATAATATAATTTTTGGAAAAAAAAGAGTTTATAAATGTTTCAGTAAGTCATCGATATCGCGAACGTCTCTCTAACTTAAATAAAACACTCAGTATGTTAGAAAAATTGATAAGAATGATTGTTTAGTGATCAAAGATCAATGAAATATTTCAACATTAAGGGTCTTGTGATTACCCGTTTATAAGAATTTTCTTAATTTAGTTTACAAAACAACTTTCAAGGAAAGATAATCAATGGAAAAAATAGCGCTTTTATCGTAAATAAAAGCATTTATATGGATACATTCTACCAACTATAAAGGACTCGTGATAATAAAATATTTATTTTAAAATATGTTGATAAATAATAGTACCCTTTATTACCACAAATTTGTACACCAGTAATATTGTATTTTTGTTATATTTTCATTAAAATATATAAATATATATTAGTTCAATATCCATTCTTTTAAATTAAATATGATGAAATTATTCAGTCTTAATAAAAGTACCTGTTCCTATTACACCCATACAATAGTAATATAAATAAGAGAAATCCACAAATATCTGTACACCACCAAGGACATGTTCATTTGTAGCAAGTTGATTAAATCTATCTTTAGTTGATATGGATTGTGTATCAACAGCTATATAGGCACATGAAAGTATGAAACCACCGAGACAATAGAAATGTCTTAAGATTGAGGTGTCCGTTATTCTTGATAAAAAAAATAATATACATGCAGATATCATAAATATGAATGTTGATATAATTAATTTGTTCATATGGATTGTTAAATCACGATGTATTGTACATGCTATTGCTGATGTGGTTACTGCTACAATGCACGTTATAAATATTGAATGTATATTTGTCGTTAAAGTATACCATGATGATTCAACTGCTATTAGAAAACCCAGTGATATAGCCTGTTAAAAGGAATATATAAAATTAGAAATTACAAAAAAAAACATACCAGTAAGAAAGCAGCAAGATAATTAATACCTTTCATAAATCTAACTTGTTCCAATGTAATGATAACTCCATAAATAGTTAAAAAGACAAATAGAGACAAAAATGAGAACAATTGATGTTGCTTATTCAATAATTCTTTCCAATCATTATTCATAACAATACATATTGTTGTAATTGTTGTAAAAGCCAAAAATAAAAATGTATGGTATAAAGTTTTTTTAAAAAATTTGGCTCTATTTGATAATGAATATATAACGTTCCTATCATTTCTAATCATTTTTTTATCACTATAAAAAAAATTTCTAAATTCTTTCTTATAACTCCGTAATATTATTTCCTTATTATTGTAACCCTGTAATGAAGATGACAATTCATTTTCAGATAAATCACCATATTTATTATTATTTTTGTATGTTTCCAGGTTAGAACTTTGCGTAGACGATGATGATGTTGGAGCTCGCATAGATATAATAGCTGACATAATTGTATGTATAAGTTAGAAAAATAAAAAGAAATATAATTTTTTTTATAGATTTTAATATTAGATATAAGAATATTTAAATATTTTTTATTTAAAATATTTTGTCGAACATGTAATAATAATATTATTCAGATTATATATGTAGTACAATTAAGAAATACTATATATGATAAGATTGTAATTTTAGTTGATATATATGCGAATGAAAAGAAAAAAGGAAAAATTAAATTTCTTTCTATATCACTATAAAAATATATATATTAAAAATAATAGTTAGTCAAAAATGTGTTTGAAAGTAGCAATATTATGAAAAAAATAGGTGCATGCTTGATTATAAATATATTAAAAAAAAATTATTATTTGAATAAAAATTTATTAGGATAGAGATGTATAAACAAGTTTTTCTTTTCTATAATTATAATGAATATTCAAAATTTTAATATTACATAAAAGTTTGGGAATTTATTTATCTAACAAGATTATATATCCTATCAAGGGAGAGATAATTAATAAAACACGTTTTATCTTTTTTGAAATAAATTATTAACAAAATAAATGATAAAAATTTAGGCTAAAATAGTGAGGTTGCATATCTCCAATATGCCGCCATCATGATAAAAACAGTTTAAAATAAATGATAACAGTCGTTTTTTAAGAGAATAATATTAATAAAATATCTGTTCAATTATAAATATATAAAATTCAATATTAAATATTGTATCAATAATTGATATTATAGTTGGAATATTTTTACTGTTTAAATATTTGATTTGTGATCATTTTTTGCTATCAACCATTATTTATCTTAATTAATACCATAAAAAGGGATGATTTAAAACTATTTATCACATTATTTCTCTCTCAATCCTAACAAAGACAATTAATCTTGCTTAACTCACTTTATAGAGTTACATTCACTCTCTCAAAACATTTGTCTGCAATAAGACACAGACAAAAGAAAGCGGCTATATATAACATTGTGTTACATATTTAAATATATATATAAAGAGAATTTTTTTTATTCTAACCATTTCTAACAAATAATCATCATGGTTTCTACAGTTGTTGATGAAGGAATTACAGCATGTCCAGTTAAGAGACCTTATTCAGCTATTAGTTCAACCGAAGAAGTAATTATTGCTTTTATATATTTTTTTTATTAGTATTAATTTTAGGCTAACGAGGAGCAAAAAGTAATCAAATATGTCCTAGATCATCCAGACGCCTCTGAACCAGAATATGGATCACCATTTTCCGCTGGTGCTGATCTTCGTTCTGTTGAGGATGTTGTGATACCAGCGAAAGGAAAGAAACTAGTTTCAACTGGTCTAAAGGTACAAATACCCAAAGGTTATTACGGGAGAGTTGCTCCTCGATCTGGGTTAGCTTCAAAAAATTTTATTGACGTTGGTGCAGGTGTAGTCGATAGTGATTATCGTGGAGTTGTCCATGTTTTATTATTTAACTTTAGTGACGATGATTTTCATGTCAATAAGAATGATAGAATAGCTCAATTTATTATGGAGAAGATTGGACATTTCAAGTATGAAAAAGTTGATTCTATTGAGAATACTGAACGTGGTGAAGGAGGCTTCGGATCTACTGGTGTTAATTAATTCTTATTGTATATGTTGATGATTTTTTATCTATCCCTTCTTGACTTACCACTAAATAAATGTCAATTATTTTTGTTTCTTGGAAATCTGTTTTGCCTCTCTTTTTATCATCATTTTGATATATTTTTAAAACTTCTTAATATATTTGTGTACTTAAGGAAGTGCTTTTAATCATTTTTTTAATAATAGATAAGGAAACCAATATAATAATGACACTTCTAAACATTAGTATTATTTTTAGGTTTTATAATGAAACTTCATCTTATATTAATCTTAACTTTTATACTACTTATTAATAGTAAAAGAAGTAAATATCCTGTGTACTTATTAAAAAAAAATTATCAAAATGTATCGCTTCCTGTTGTCATATGGCATGGCATGGGTTAGTTTATTATTAATATTTTTAAATTTACTTGATTTAAGGAGATAGTTGTTGTAATCCATTATCTATTGGTTGGATAAAATCGATCATTCAAAAACAATTACCAGGAGTATATGTTCATAGTTTAATGATAGGTGATAATGTTGCTTCTGATACTGAACATGGTTTTATTGGTAATATGAATTTTCTTGTTGAGGAAGCTTGTGAAAAGATTAGAAAAGATCCTTATCTTAGAAATGGTTACAATGGACTTGGATTTTCACAAGGAGGTCTTTTTATGTAATTTTTTCTTTTATATTTATAATTATTAATATTTTAAGGAGAGCTGTAGCTGAAAGATGTCCAACACCACAAATGAATAATCTTATATCAATTGGAGGACCACAACAAGGTATATATGGTTTTCCTTATTGCGTTGGACCTACAAGATTGTGTCGTTACGTCAAAACTCTTCTTAACTATGGAGCTTACACTGGATTTGTACAAAGAAATGTAGTTCAAGCACAATATTGGCATGATCCAAAACAGGATGACGAATATAAGACTTACAATATTTTTTTAGCAGATTTGAACAATGAGAATGAAATAAATAAAAAATACAAAGAAAATTTATTAAAACTTAAAAAAATGGTATTAGTTAAATTCCTTAGAGATGAGATGGTTGTTCCAAAAGAAAGTGAATGGTTTGGATTTTATGATAAAAGTGGAGTTAAGGTCATTCCTATGGAGAATACAACATTATATAGTGATGATAAACTAGGATTAAAAAAATTATCTGATTCAGGAAGAATGTATCTTTTAGAATGTGATGGCCAACATCTACAAATGAGTGAAGATTTTTTTATCAATAAAATTATCTTTCCATTTCTTAAGTGATGAAATGGTTTGATTAAAATAAAATATATTAATGTTTTTTAATGTTAAAATGATATATTCTATCGAGAATGACTTTAATGTTTTGTATAACTTTTTTTGTAACAATATATTTATATGTTTGTTGATTTTATGACTGATTGTTATAAGATCTTTTTTGTGATTATAAATATTTATGTTACAAAATAATAATATTTAAAATTGTTTAATTTATCAATATTCTTTACCTATCAATTGATATATACAAAATCACTAATAGTTAATGGTTTCCTATTGCATTTTTGAATATTATATATAATTTAAGGTGGTGATCAAAAAAATATCTATAAGCTGTACAAACTGGCACAGAAAATGAGATACAAAATATATAACTATTAAAATATATATATATATCTATTGATGAGATACATTAAGCTTAGAATGCGCAATTTGAAGGAATGTATATAAGAAAATAATTATTTGGTATTTACTACCACTTACACAAACGAAATTTTTGATAAAAATATTACCTTCGGAGTGTCAAAAAATTTCTTTATACTGGTCCATCCTCTTTTTTTTTAAGAAAAATTGTATAATGTTAAAGAAAAGATTATATATTCCTAAGATGGATATTTTTTATTTATTATTTTTGTTGTTATATTTTTTTATTTTTTTCTAAAAAACACTCAAACATTTCTCCGTTTCCTTCCTTTTATCTTTCCTTAAAAATGATTTGTTATCTTTAGAAAAGTTAAATTTTTATCATGTTTCAAAGTGAAAACTTAACTAACATGTCTTCATCAATTTTTAACCAACTTTTCTTTATGTAACAACAATAATTGGCAATTTTTTATATAACAAAAAAAAACAATTTTTTGGTTAACATTTTACATATTATTATTAAATAGACTTGTTAAAAACTATATATTATTTCTATATTTATTAAGTACATATATTATCATTAACGTTTTTTTTTATAAAAACCTTTTAAAGTTATTTTTTATTAACAAGTACATTATCTTAAGTTAATGGAAAATAAAAATGTCTTTCTCAACTTCTTATGGGAGATATTTCATTATAAATTAACTACTATTTTTTAATGTGAATTTTTTTTTATTATCAATTATATGATATCACTCCTGTAATTACTTTTATTATTACATATATTCATTTTGAGGCACAATATGATTATGACTACACTTTACACAGAAACAAAAGTGGAAAATAACAATATAAACCATTTAAAAAACTTCTATTTATTTCTTTTTATAATAATATTTTTATATCAAAAAATAAATTTTCCCATTTTTTATCTTATTATTGGGTGAATGCAATAAAAAAAATTACTATAAAAAACGGTAGGACGTGTAAAAGCTTCCGAACACATGCCGTTTTACATTTGTTTAATATATTTCTCCATCCAACATAATAGCTAATATCCTTTTTTCTTTCTTTTTTTTGTGAATATTTTTTTACAACTTTTTTAGGAGGAGAAGAGGGGACATTTTGAAAAGAAATAGAAATATGTATATATTTTTTATAAAATATTTAAGAGTTTTAAATTGAAACATAAAGATAAATAAATGGAAAATTGTATAAAAAATTCCATTAATAAACATTAAGTTAAGGAAAAACAAATATATATACAACATAAGGAAGTAATTGTTAATAGATTAACTTATATGAAAGAAATGATCAAAAAAGTAGATGAAATAAATATTAATATTCTATATAGTAACGATAGATTTTAAAATAAAAATGAGAGTAGAGAGATATTTTATTATGTTTTATAAGATAATAGATTTTAATTTCTTGATAAAAAAAANAAAAAAAAATTAATATGTGATAAGAAGAAGTCTTATCATTATTAATAATAGACTTTTCAATATTTTATCAATCTAATTTTATATATAGTTTTTTTTATAAAACAACTTAAATGATTATCACTGTTGTAGATAAATTTATATATATAATATTGTGGTGGTCAAAGGCATCCCATTTGAGACTATTATATTTTATTTTTTAAACTACTAATCATTTTAAAATTAATACCATGCAATTACATAAATTTATACTCAAATTGTATATATATTTTAAGGATAAATTAAGAACTCCTCCGAGATGGTTTTAAAATATGTGTTGTATATTTAGATTATATATATAGGAACAGGGATAAAAAAAAGAAGGAGTAAATGGTATTTTAAAAATGTTTTGGTAAAATTACTTTTTAAGTTAAAAAAAAATATTAAAGTTTCTTTACAACAATGTCCTTATTACATATGTGTCTTTTCTTTATCATATTATTTTTATAAATACCAAAAGTTATATATGTCTATTGATAAGGAAAATGAAGCAATCTTTTATTTGTAAAAATTGCATATTCATACATTGTTTAGAGAATGATATTTATTTGGGTGGAATTGATAGTTTTTTAAATATTTATTTTAATTTGTTTCATCTTACATTTATTCATAGTGTCCGTATTATTTTTTTATTGTTATATTTATGATGAAAATTTAAAGATTAAGTTATTTGAAATTATTATTTAAATATATATATTTCAAAAAACATAAGTTTTGATATTCCTTTCGAAGAAGATGTTAAAATTAAACCTAATAAAAATATATATATATCCTAATCTGTAGAATTTTTTTGTATTATATATATTGATAAATAAATAAGTAGAAAAAAGCAATGTCAAAATGTGTTATTGGTACATGATATTAAAAAGAAAGATACGGGAATTCATTTTATATATATATCCCTAACTTTAATAAAATATACTTTTGGGATAAAATAGTTTTTTAATATCCTTTTTATTTAATGATAAAATTTTTTTATCTACAGATATTGATAAAGTTATATTATTTAAAATTTATTATCTGTACTTGTAATTGATTGTTTTTGTCTTTCAAGAGTTAAATGTGCTTTTAAAGTTTATAATTAGAATATGAATATTTAATTTTATTTGTTTTATTGGTAATTTTGAAAAAAATAATAGTTATGGTGATATAAAAGTATTCTATATTATATACAAGGCACATAATTGTTAAATATCCATATTTAAAACAGAATTGCTTAATAAAAAAAATTAACACATTCAATGGTACAATAAATAAAAAAAAACACATACATAAATATCATTAATTTTTCTACCTATTTTATATATATATATATATATCCTATGTATAGTTTCTCAATAACAACCAAAAAATGGCACAAAATTTTATTTGTGGAGGAGGATGTCGTGTAAGTTTATTTTTTTTTGACTAGACACATGCCATTGGTCCTACTGCGCAACTTTCTCCTTCCTATATAAAGTTAGTAGTTATTTTTTATATTAATATATTTATGTTGAGAAAGTATTTAAACTCTCCTCGTTTTAAGTTTCACTTCCGTTTGTTATACAAAAATTTTTATAAAATATCATGTGCGCATGGATATATATTTTTATCCAATTTATTTTAACCGAAAAAATATTTTATTAGTTGTATTGTTATAGTTGAAATATAATTACTTTAATTAATTTATTATTAATTATTATTGTAAATTATAATACACTTTTATTTATCAAGGTGTAAATTATTTTTTTTAATAAAAAGATTTTTTTGAAAAAAGAATATATTTTAATCATAAAAATGTATATTTAAATGTAGAAAAGAGAAAATTTAGTCTCGTTAATTTAAAATTTGTCAAGGCACACTATAGTAGTACTATTGATATTTTAGTCTTACTTTATAGATGTTTTTTGTTACTTGAATCTTTAATGTTCTTGAAGACACATTATTCTTTTCAACAAAACATAATAATAAATAAATACAATTACTATGTTTCCTTGATAATTCTTAATTTAATTCAACACCCTTTATAATATAAAAAAAAANAAAAAAAAATTTTTTTATCACAAAAATTTATTCTTATCCCTCCAATCAAATATGCATTCCTCTTTGAATAACATATATTATTAGGCTCATAATTTTGATATTGAATTGTTTTGATAAGACACAAGGAAATATTTTATATTCTTAAATATAAGTTTATTATATTACAAACCACCTTGCTCACCTGCCGATCATAATATTTTTAAAATATCATTATATCACTCAAACAGCTGTTTTTTAATATTTAAATGTAACATTAGTAATATTTCTCTCTCTCCTTTCATTATTAATATATCTAGCACACAGTTTAATAATCAAAAAAAGTAGAAGCATAACAACTTGAAATTTGATTATTCCATTAGAATATATATTATTATTTATATTTTCGTCTCTAAACTATCACTAGAGTAATATACCATGCAATCTTATTATTTTTCAAAAAATCGTAACAAAAATTTTAATGACAAAAATCCCTAAAACTTTCTCTACATATTATTTATTTCTATCTCCAACAAACATTTATATATATATATATATATTGTTATCAGTATTATAATGGCGCATAACTTTGAGCAATATAATATATTATAAACGCAGCTAGCTTTTATTATCAAACAAAAAACATAACATTTATTTATATAATGTATCTTTTACACCAAGATTTTTATCAAAAAATGAAATCTCTCTCTCTCATACACTAATTTTTTAATTTTTTTTTATCTCCACCCCCTTGAAAATTTGTGTATATCTTTATCTCTTTGTATATAAGAATATTGTTATCATTTTTTTGATTGTTTTTTTATAAATATATTTATACATTTTTAAAAATATATATGTAAAATGGCAAGTTATTTAACAAATAAAGTTTCTCCCGTCTGCGAGAGCTTAAAAATTAAATTACCTGGTTTAATGGATAGTTAAAGAGATATGTATTTATGTAATAAATATTACAACTATTCATTGAAAAGAATAAATAATAATATTTAACTTTTGTCTGGATAGATTTAAAAAAAAAATGGTAACAGAATAATCACTACTGTTGATAAAACAGATGACTAGAGAGATAGTTTGATTATTATATAAATAATAATTATCATTTTCAAAGAAGTCAAAACAAAATGCTAGGAGAGAAATGTATAAAAATAAAGAGTTAATATAAAATGAGAGAAGATTAAAATATCAAATTTTTTTTCATTATTTATTAACATGCTTGTAATTAAGATTATAATGTCAGGAATCTTTGTAACTTATATCTTAATATTTCTATTAGCAACATTATACATATTTTCACTGATCCATTTTTCTTATAAACTTTAATCCATCCCATTAAAATTGGTATCGTTAATGGAGCTATCCCAAAAATATTATATAATAATCATTCAATCATATATATATTTTTCTTTAAAATATTAAAAAGAAAAATTTTTATCCACGAGAAGTGATTGTTATATATATATATATATTGTAATATTACATTTTTCGTTTCTTCAAATAACTATTAATATCAAATATATATTGTTTCTTCAAATCGTTTCGTTATATATTCTTCAACCTTAGTTATGGGCCTTTTTTGTTTTTTGAACAGGAAAGGAATATAAATTTGTATAGAGGGTAAAATTAATTTTTCAAATTTTGTAATTCTTTAAACCATCTTTTGATATGTTGTATATTTTTTATATATAAATTTTTAAATCAAAACAAACATTTAGATACACATGATATTATATATATAATATAATTGAGATATTATTTTACTGACTAGGTACAAGAAAAAGTTTATGCATGATGTTTTTATTGGGGTTTTGTGGATTGATCATACAAAATTTAGATACATTTTAATAGTCTACAATAAAAATAGACCTCTTAATCATTACTACTAGCTTTCATAAATTGGTAGTATAAGAATGGAGAAATATTATAAGATGATGTTGTGTACATCATTACTGAATCACATTATACTTATATATATAACACATCTCTATACTTAAAAGTATATTTGAACACATATATATTGTATACATATTATTAAGCATTACTGGACACATGAATAGTTTTTAAACATTAGTTCAAATTTTGATATTTGATAATTTTTTAAAGATTTTCATTGTTTATTTAAAATCATAACGTATTTACTAACAAACTCCTAATTTTTAATATTCAAAAAAAAAAGAACTTATTCAGCAAAAATACTATAGATAATACTATTATTTTTAAAGATATTTGATATTTTTTGTCTTATCAAAATCCATCATTCTTTTTCATAATCATCTCCTTTTACAGACTATCCATCTTAACCTTATAAATCATATTTTTTAATGATTAATATCTTAGTATTTAAATAATTTTATATCACTCCCAAAAATACATACATGCATGATGCATATTTTTTTTCCAAAAAATTGTTATATATATTATTGTAAGTAAAAGGAAAAAGTATGAAATTTATTATATATAAATTTTCTATCCCTATTTAGCAAAAATCATTAAAAAAAAATAGTATTTTAAAAAGTCAAAATTCATGAAAATTTTACTCTTTCTTAAATTCTCTATGCATCATCACCCCTTTTCTTTAAAATTTGTACACCTAAAATATAATGTCTTTTTAATATTATTCTCCATCACATTCATACATAACTAACTTACACAAATCATAACCATTTTATCATTACTAATTGTTTGTTGTTATAAGCATACAACAAAATATATATATGATATGCATATCGCCGCGCAGGACCAAAAGTAATATTAGAAGGCAACAAATTTTTTGATAACCCATCTTTATTTATCATTCATTCGTTTATATGTGCATATACATTATAATGCTTTTAATAATTCAACCCTTTTTGTTTGATTTCCTATAAACGTAGATTAATATAATAATAATGGTTTATATTAAGAAAGGAAGCTGATAACATTCACCTTTTTCTTTATATGGAAAATATTTCTTACATTTTGGTCTTTAACTTTCTTTTTAATTCCCTAATCTTTTTTATAGTTTTTGTTTATTCTATTAATTTATTTTTTCAAGAATTGTCATTTTTTATTTAAAAATAAACCTTTTCTTCTCAAAAATATATCATAAATTCTTTTTTATTTAAAAAAAACCAATCAAATTATCTGCTTCTTTAAATAGTAATATTTAACATTTCAATAAACATATACTCCCTCTTCTTCCATTAAAATATCACTCGTTATTTTTTATATAAAAAATATCCTAACTTAAAAAAAGGGTGGGGGAAAAGTTTGTAAGAAATATATAAAAAAAAAAATTTATAATAAAACAATAGTTGGAGTAAAAAATGAAATTAATAGAAAAAATGCCAACAAATCTTAATCACAACTATTTTTTAGTAAAAAATATATATTTATATATTTTATATGTATTATTTAACCCTTTAACTAAAGAGATTATGTTGTAAGGAAAAAATTAAGTTTCTTAGAAGAGAAGTGTATTAAGATAATAATATTTTGGTAAATAATACTATGTAAAAAATTGGCTTATATTTTTGCATATTATATATATATATTTTAATCCATCATAAGAATGTTGATAAGATTTTTTCAGAAATGTAAACTAAATATATATTGAGAGAGATTCTATTTATTTCATAGAATTATCATATTGTGATAATAAAATTTTTGGAATGCCATAGAAAGCATATTAAATATTAATGTACCTTTACTTTATAAAATGCTAATATTTATAATAAAAACTTTTTTTATTCATTATTTCTTATTTTACCATAAATATTATTTATTTAGTATGAATTTTCTGTGTAAATTTGAATTCACATAAGTCAAAGGACTGTTGATTTACCTTTTTTTTAATATTTGAAATCATTCCATTTTTTAATCATTTTTATTTTAAAAAGTTTGATAACGTCTTTATCATAAAAATTTTTGTCTGCCATCATTTTCAAAGTACATAATTACCAAAAATCATAAAATTGTTTTGCACATAACTTAACTCTTAATTATAACTGCAAGCTTTTAACTTTNAAAAAAAAACTTCCATGTTTTTGTACAAAACTAAAAATAATGGCATTATAAATATCTTAATCTTCTGATTTTTATATATACATTCAATTGGACATTATTTATGAGTACTCTTGTGAATATGTTAATATGAAAGTTTATCAAAGACAACGCTAACAAGCATATTAAATGCATAAATAATCCTAAACTTTATGTTGATCTAATTACTTTAACATAGTGTAGGAATGATAATTCTAATAATTTCCAATCTAATACCTCTATAAATTACTTTATACTACTAAAATCGCTAGAAAAAATCATGATCCAAATTATAATAAAATGACATATATATTTACCTATAGTATACTAATGAAGCTATACCATTTTTCCAAAGCTAGCAGTTATCAAGACCATAATTTATATTGCATTTGGTATGTATACATTTTTATATAAATGTGATTTTTATTGTTCCTATCATGGATTGTAAAAGTTACTTGTACATTCTTCTCCCCTTTATTACACTTTTTTATAGCATCATATATGCGAGCGTGTTATAAAATGTAACTTAGATTTATCTAATTATTATTATTTTTTTAAAGAATATTAAAAATAATATATGCATTATTTTATCTAAATTACTTTTTTAATCATGTTAATGTACAATAATCAAAACCATCTTCCCTCTCTCTATATTGTAACTTTCCCTCTATATTTAATTTTGGTCTCATCTTAAGGTTTGCACTTTATTTAATGCTATAAATAGAAACAATTTCAATTAATTTCATATATTCTTTCAATTTAAAAGATAATGTATATATTCTCTCATTCCTTGATGTTCATTATTAATTATTATATGTGAATTGATTATAAAGAAATATATACAATTCTTTTCTTATAATATTTCATCAATTTGTATATACGCAAAACTACCTATCACTTTTTTCGAATACCATTTATTTCTTCCTCTTTTTTCAAAATCTTTCTCTCTGATAAAGGCAAGAATATACGTGTGTATTGTTTTAGGTGTAACGTTATATATGTAAAACTCTTGATTACGTTCCTTAATTTCCGTAAAAGCTTTTAAATTCAATGTTTTGTTCTTCAAAAATAATATAATTATTATATCAAAAGAATTAAATGTTAATGTGATTTATTCTATATACTTTAATCATTTAAGAGTACATTTTTATACACCTTCAATTGTCTTTTTTGAAGGTATAACTTTGCCATTATACTTTCAAAGTTGTAAATCTTTTTCCTCTTACTTTATAATATTATTTTGAAATTGGTCATCATTACAAATAGTCCTATATAATAATAAAATTCATTTTTTTGAAAAATATATACTAATAATATTTTAGCAATTAAACGATAGATCAAATGGATTATGCTATTTAGATATCTAAAAAAGTTTTTATTTTTTTTTTATCTTCTAACATATTTTCTTATCATATATACATATTAACAATGAATTAATATACTCGTTGAATTAAGTGTATGACTTATTATTTTTTAAATTTACTTTATATAAAATTACCAATAATTTTTTAAAACTATATTAATGTTATTATATTTAATAAACGCAATACTAATAAAATTTATCATTTTCTTTACTCATATCACCTTCCATTATATTTATATGGATGTAAAGTGATAAATGGTAATTTATTTAATTTTTTTTTCTACTCTTATTATAATATTTTAAAAGTTTAATATATTTTTTAGAGTTTAAAAAATGAATGGAAATATTTGATTTTCCTTTTCGATTATGATATTTATAAATATCAGAAACTTCTTTTTCATCCGACAAAAATATAATTTATTATAATAAATATTTCCATAATCTAACGTTTTTATTAAAATATTTCAAATCACAGTTTTGTTAGAAAGATGGATAATATACTTTCCACTCCTCCACATTTCTCTTTCTCCAAAATAATAGACATACACCGTAGAAGAATTAATTTTGTTTTAAAGGTTTATATATAATATTTTTGAAAAGATATATTATTATTATAATAATAAAATGTTATAACTTTTCAAGTGATAACACATTAATTTTTGAAGAAGGAGGAGATTTGGTAGCGCAAGATTTAATATTACCAATAACGAGCAAACATAAACTTTCTACTGTTGTATAGAAAATATGTAATAGACATATATTAACAGTTGACATGCATCTTTTTCTATTTTTCTATATTACCCTTACACCTTGATCCTATATTTCTCATATACATTTTTTATATATTTAATATAAAAAAAAAGTACTACAAGTTTGTAAAAATTATAAATTATTGATAGTTTTTTAATAGTATTTATAAAAACTTTATATATGGTAATTTTATCAATTGATAATAATTATTTGAATTTTGGAATGGGTTATAAAATTTTTTAAAATATTTTCATTATATATTTAATTTTTAATTAATGTTCAAAAATCCATCTTTAAATATATATTATATATATATCCCCGAGAACAGATAAAATAAAATATATAATAGTCTGCGCTGATGATAGGAGGATCTTACTATATCACTAAGAGTCTATAATAAATACAATCAAAAGGATCTCAAATGTAATATTTTAACAGATATCAACGTTTGTTATTTAAAAGAAAATTGGCAAGTAGTCTTATATTTTATTTATATATTAGGTTTTTATTATTATGATATGAAAATGACAAAAGGCAAAAATTTTTCTCTTTAATATTATTATTTAAATTTTTTATCATGCGAAACAAGAAACGTTTTTACCATTGATATTATTATGATTGATTATTATTATAATTGTGAATTTTAGATTTATAGATGATTCCAATTAGAATCGCGGGTACCCAACCTCCACAAGGGTTTATTCATACAAATATATTTGATAATTCATCTTCTTCCTCTATTCAAGGTATCTCAACAGTCATTAATCCTAATAAAAGAAAACTTTCACATACAAATGATGAAGATAATTATGAAGATATACGTTATACAAAACAAAGAAAATTAAAAATATATTCTGTACAAAATAAACTTGATATCATTGATTATGCCAAAGTAATTGGTAATCGTGCTGCTGGTAGAGAATTTAATGTTGCCGAGAGTAGTATTCGTGAGTGGAGAAAAAATGAAGAAAAATTAAAGTATGTTTTCTTGACCATTTATTTATTCTTTTGGAATTTATAGAGATAATTATGAGAAGGAGTTACAAAAAAGAAGTGAGACTGTAGAAGTTTCTAAAGCAAAAGAAATTATTACTCAACATTTAGATGCTCAATTGGTAAGTTTAATATTATGATAATTGAAAATTTTAAAATTATTGTTATTATCAGTAGGTGTGTATTATATGTTAAATATTATAGACAAGAAAAAAGAAACAATAATGTTTAACTATAAATCACTTAAATTCTTAAACTTTGTTACATTTTGTCCTCAGATCCATTTAAACTTTTGTTTAAGCATTGAACCAATTTTTCTATTAACCTCTTTATCACTAGTATCCTTTTCTAGGATCATAATATCTTTAAAATGTTAATAGGACAAAAGATCTTTGCCTAGATAAAATACTTTTCTAATCACACTTTGAGATATATATATATTTATCCTTCTAACTTCAATGATTTGTGTGATAAAAACAAATTTAGTGATAATATAATGTTGCTTTTATTTCTTCATATGTATTTATAATAAAAATATTTCACTTAACATATCATATCCTTTTGATGGTTTAAGCGCAACTTAATTTTATCAGTAGAAGCTACATATAACATAGGAGACAGCTGTTTTAGAAGGAAAGGGGGGAATGCTATAGATATATTATTTTTTGGTGTATGATTAGGGGTATAATATATTATCATCAACTTTTGATGCGCAATTGCCAGAAGATTTAATAAAAATAGTTTAAGTGAAGTTAATTGATGGATTGATATATGATAAATAAAAATGCAATTGCGGTAGGAATATAGGTATAATTAATTTTAAATAACATTAATTGATCAATAATTTTGAGATAAAAAGAAAAAACAAAAACTTTTACAAAGTAAATGATTAATTTTTATTATTCTTAGATTGAATATATTAATACAAAAAATGGTAAATTATCATGGTATGATATTAAAAGAAAAGCAGAAGAAATAGGAAAACAATATAAAGTTGTAACACAATTTGATATTACAGAAACACCTATTAATATGGGTTGGGTTTCCAGATTCATGAAGAGAGCTCTTAACAAAATTCCTCATGTCCCACCACCATCAAATAGTAATCATAGTTTTATTCAACATAATCAAAACACAAATACACAAAATGGAAGATCAATCCAACGACCGACAACAATACATCCAACCACGACGATGCCATACTTAAATGTTCAACAAACCTGTCAGCAACCGTTTGTGTTAGATACAAACGTAATAGCATCATTAATACAGCAATTACAACTTCAAAAACAACAACAGCAACAATCATGCATTATCAATGCCTTCTTAGCCCAACAACAACAACAACAAAATTCCAATAAAATATCATTAAATTATTCATCATTACCAATATCTGGAATAGAAAATAGAGGAGGACTTTTAAATGTAATGAATCAACCAAGAATAGATCAAATTCAATTACAATCTCTTCTTCAACCAGAAAATATAAATATTCTACAGTTAATTAATAATATTACAAATATGAAATCAAATGGTTTATTATATTCTCAATCACAAACGACGATAGGAGGAATTACACATGGAAATAATAATATTATAACACCACCACCAACAAGTCCAATTGGGAATAATAATAAATATTTGATAAAAAATAATGATATGATAACAAAAAAAGGGTGTAAAAATATGAAGATAATAGATAATAATAGTATTATTGTATCTCCACCGAATAGTGTTAATATACCAAGTAAGAATTTATGTAATAAGAGAAAAGGATGTACACCAAAAAAATCATTTAATGGTGTTACAAATGATTGTTGCTATTTAAAGGAATCAGAAGATATTAAACAAAGTGATACAGAAGATAGTTTAGGTTGTGATAGTAGCAGTAAACTCTCAGAAAGTGATTCTATTGGAATTGAAAATAGAAAGATGGATGATATTATTATTAATAATGTAGGTAATGATGGAATACTTATTAATTGTAATGAAGAAGGTGAACTTGATTAGAAGTTCTTATTTTTTTTACTTAAAAACTGTACATTTTGTAATATTTAATAAGAAGATGATTATTTTTAATAAGTATATAGGAAGATTAATTTTGAATTGCGATATTTTATTTTGGAGGAGAAAATGAGTTAAGAAATATTTTTTTTTGTTTTTTTTTTCAATATTTATAAAACACTGGGTGGAAGGTGTACATTTATATATAAAATACCAATAATGTAATTATCATTATTATAATTTTCAACTAGAGTATTAAGAAAAAGTTTCTTTCATTCAAAATCTCTTTAGTCATTCATTCAAACTAAAATGAAAATATATATATTAAAGGCAGGTGCATTTTTTATTATTATAAAAGTTATATATACTAAACAAAAGGCAACAAGGATACCGATGTTAATATATATTATCAATTTTTTAATTAAACGTAAAGTTAATGTTATTTTATCTCACGATAGATTGCCTTATTATTGCCAAAAAATTGTTGTTTATCAATTAGTGAAAATAATTTTTTATGATTATTTACATATATTTATATCTCTCTCTCATTTTTTGTATAATAATTATATAAAAAAGTTTAAATTTTTTCTTCAAAATTATGTGCCTTTATTTTTGTAGTGGTATAAATTTTATTGTGATACCAAGAATAAATATATAATTTTTTATTGATAAATAAAAATTTTATTTTAATTTTGTAATATGTTCCATTTTTTTATACAGAATAAACACATTAATTCTTTGAATTGTTTTAAAGAGAGAAGAAAATTAATGAAAACGTGTTAAAGCACTTGATAAAAGAAATATTAAAGTGTGGAGAATGTGTATTTTGTGAAAAATATAAATGTTAAAGTAATATAGCTTTACACAGTTATTTAAAAATTATTATTTATTTAAAGAAACATTAATTTTTATTTTTTAAAACAATTAAAAATAATATTTAAACTGATTTTAATGCTAATACACTCTTCGATCTTAAGAATGTTAGAGGACATCTGTTATAATATATATATATATATAGTTTTTATGATCCTGTGTATATCCTTAGTTTATAAGTATGTAGAGGAGAAGAATATTAATAAATATCTTAGGATATATAATATAGTTTATAGGTATGAGAAAATGATGGTATATTTTAATTTGTAAGCATTTATCATATATTCTTCGAAATGTTATAAGTTTAAAATAATAATAAATATATTTTTCTTTTCTTTTAGGTGTTTTAAAATGTTATTATCAAAAATAATATTTTTTATGTTTTTAACCTCATCAATATCGTCATCTCCAGCACCTGAAGTTGTGATAACCGAACCGGTAGAAGATATTGAGACTAAAGAAGAATTACAAATACTTGATAATGGTACATTAACATCAGGAATATTTTTTAGAATATCACAAAAAGGTGTTGATTATATAACTTCACTTGCTGAGGAAGGAATTCCAAAGATTCTTGATAGATTTGCTTTACCAAATGTAGATACTGATAATGCTAAGATTAATGATTTGATTATTACACAATTTGATAAACCAAGTATTAAATCGCAGTTTATTAATAATTATGGTATGTTATATTTTGTTTATAAAGTATCGTGAGAATGTACTTGTAAGAGATTATTTTATACAATTTATTGTAGGTGTCGGGGCAAATTTAAGTTTACCACTTGTAGCGATACATGGAGAGATAACAGTAGATTTATTTTTTGTTTCATATAAAGGATCATTCAAATTAGAATTAAAGAATCTTGAAATTGAAACTATGGTTGGTATAAAAAGGGAATTATACTCAAATGAAACTATTGTCAATGTTAGTAAATGTGAAATAGCAAAAAATTTTGCTGATATTATATTTTATGGTGATGATGTCAAAAATTTGATGGGAATAAAAGATATTATCATTAAAAATGTTGAAGAAAAAGTTACCAATACTGTATGTGGACTAGCATATATGATAAAAGGTTTTTTGGATGAACAAGCTAATAAAGTTGGTGTTAAGCAAGAAGAAGTTATGGAAGAGAATAATAATATTGATAATGATAATGAATCTTTTCATGATTCTTTATGTTCAAGTACTGATTTCGATTATGAAGAAAATGAAAACATGATCAATGATAGTGGTGATGATGAAAGCTTTAATGGAACTAATGGATTTAAATTATCTAATTTTGGAATGGATATATCATTAAGATATCCACCAACATTTTCTGATAAAGATGTAGTTTTTGGAATTGATGGTGGTATATTATATTTAAATATAGCTTCATCAAATGTCTCTAGACCAGACAATTTAAATATTTCTATTCTTAAAGATCAAATGGTTGGTTTTATAATTACAGATTATGTACCAAATACATTTTTTGAACATATTCATAATAACGGTTTTGGTGTCATTGAGGAAGAAATAAATTATCGTAATGCTCCAAAATTTATGAGAAAAATTATTGAAACAGTTTGTAAGACATGCAAAATTGTCATATCTGCTAATTTAACAGAGTAAGTATTTATGTTTTGCCAATTTTTATTATAATTTATTATATAGGAAACCGGTTACAGAAATAAGTAAACGCGGTATTTTATTAAAGCTATCAGGAAAATTCGGTATTTTCTTTAGTAGAAATAATGTAACCAAAGATATTCTGTCATCTGACATTTCTTTTGAAATTACTATACGCCCACACATTAGACATTCAAGGATATTTGGTGAACTTTCATTAACAGCTGTTGAAGTTAATATTAATAGTATTGGCATGAATGGTATACTTGCTAATGGATTAAGAAAAGTTCTAAATCTTCTAATACCGAAAGCCATCTGGCCAACATTAAAAAAACGGTTACGTATAGCTATAAATAAAAGAGGAATCAAATTACCTGTTATATGTGGGGTGGAGTTAGAGAAATTACATGTAGATCATCAAGATCATGCTACCGTTTTAAGTAGTGACTTTTCATTTGATTTACCACACTTTTTGAAATCATTTAAAAAGTATATGGATAATAGGGTACAAAGTAAAATTAAAAGAAATGAAAGGTATGATGATATTGCTAGATACTATTGATTTTTGAATGAAGTATTTTTTTTTAATAATTTTTAATAAAATGACTTAAATATATGTAAAAATTTTTTTAAAGATTTACTTTTATTTGATTGTTGTCAATAAATAAATATTTATATAAAATAAATTTATATAGAATTATTAAATTTATGTGTCTCTCATTGTAATATATATTCTATTATCAAATAAAGTTTAAAAGTTAAACTATAATAAATAAAGATTCATTATAAATGTTACAAAGAGTTATTAAAATAATAATAGTGTTGCCAAAGAGAAAGAGATAAATAAATAATATATTTTAATTAATGTAAAGAATTTGAATGGTATTTTGTTAATTATTAATATAGACAATTACTCTTTGTAGGTGATTAATTTTTATTTTAACAAATGTCTTTTTGTTATGATATTTTAAAGATATGAAATAAGGCTGTTAATCTTTGATGTTCTATAGTAGAGTTTTTATTATTAAATAATCATTTTTATTTTTTGTGATTGATGTTTAATAAAAATCTTGTTTTTAAAAATATGAATTCGCCTGAGTAAAAATACCATATAAAGTCTTATAATTTTATAAAAAGGAAGTAAAAATCTGCATTTATTTGGAAAATAAGTCAGAAGTTATATATTTGAAAAAGTAATTTTGTGTTTATTTATATAAGTTAAACAAGCAATTTTAATATTATAAAGGTAATCAATAAGGAAAGAAACCCCCTATAAATTTAATTATATATAAAATAAAGTTAATTTTTTAAAGTACAAATATATTATATATTAATTAATTAGTCATACTATGGCGAATAATATATCTCATAATTAATTTTGAAAATTCTTATTTTTTTCAACAAAAAATTACATCACTTTATTTATAATATGAAGTAAAGAGAAAAATTTTTAGTCTTATAAAATAAATAAAAATAATTCATGATTATTATTATTTAATTTATACCTAATCTACTAAAAAATTTTTTTCAATGTTTTTATTCTAAACATTTATCACATACATTGTTTAATTAAAAGTTTTTAACATATATATTAATGATGGAAGAAATTTTGGTGGCAATTTAATTGTTATTTAGAACGAAAAAAGAAAATTCTTTATAAATGAAACATCTATTTTTTTTTACTTATGACTTATATTGTGAGGAGAAAAATAAAGCAATTATTCTATTCACATATAACTATATTCGTTCGAATATTTTGATGATTTGAAAATATTCCAGTTTTTCCTGTTAAAAATATATGTAAAAATTATAATTTTCCTTTTGATTTTTTAAAAATATATTTTATAATAAGAAATACTAAATTGATATCAACAGAATTATTTTATTATTTAGATTTCTTAAAAAAGTGATATATAACATGGTTAAAAAATTAAACAATATATTGTTTTTTGCCCTAGTATAAAGTGAATAAATTTAAAAAAAAATTACGTAAACATTTTTTCAATAACATTTTATATACATACTGATGATGAAAAAAAGTTGCTGTATATCTATATATATAATTGTTACAAATCTTAGTCATAGTCTTTTTTGAGTGTACGTAGTTCATAAATGTAAATTTATTATTATTAGTGTTGCTAATTAAAGAGAATATAATTATATCTTCCCCACTTCATTTTGTTTACACTCTATATGTATCCGCTCAGTTGTTTCTAATATTATTGTTACAAATTCCAAATATATCAACATTTATCAAGGTCACAATGAAAATTTATTATAATGTTTTTCAACAACTCATTCTATACAACAGTTTTATCATATATGTTTTTTTTCGATTTGGTACACTTTGGTAATAGAAGAAAAATAGTTAAAAAAAAACAATTTTTTTTTATATTTATTTATTATATAAAACACAAAAAATATATTTACAAAGGCATTATTACATAAAAAATCTAAAAAACATATTCAAGAGCCCAATGAGATCAAAGCTTGATAAAGAAAATAATTAACAAAATGTAAAAAAATTATTAATTTAATTCTTCTTTACTGGTACTTTCTTACTGGCACTCTTCTTTTTAGCATCTGATTTTTTAGTCATTTTAGCTGTAGCCTTCTTTACTGGTGTTGCCTTTACTTTTTTAGCAATAACTTTTGTGGCTACCTTCTTTACAACCTTCTTCTCAGAAGATTTAGATTTTGATGGTGTAGATTTGGTAGATGCTTTTTTAGCATCTGTAGTTTTCTTGACGGGAGCCTTCTTAACAGTTTTCTTTTCAGTGGCTGGTTTATCAGTCTTCTTAACCTTTTTAACAACCTTAGTTTTTGGTTCAGCTTTCTTGATAACAGTAAAAGATCCAGAAGCACCATTTCCAGATGTTTGTTTAAGAAGTCCAGAGGTAAGACCCTTCTTTAATGCCATCTTAATATGAAGATTAACATTCTTGATATTCTTTTCATCAAGCTTGTAGTGAGCCATGATGTACTTAAGAATAGCTGGTTTGGAAGATCCCTTCTTTTCCTTCAATTCAGTGATGGCTTTCTTAACCATGTCAGCGTAAACAGGATGAGAAGTAGCCTTTTTGGTGGTCTTAGTAGTGGTAGCCTTCTTATTAGAGGCAACAGCAGTAGCTGGTTGAGCAGAAACGTCAGCAGTCATAATTGATACGATATAGGATAGTAAAAACTTAATAAAGTCTGAATGGTAATCAGTTGTTTTATCAAAAGTTTATATACATTTTCTAAAAATTTGCTCGATTACGCCTTGCAATGAGGCGGGACGTATTATGAGATTGTTGTTATAGGAAAACATTTTTGATATATGTCAAAAAAATGGATAATTGGAATGGATAAAATCATAATTTTTGCATTTTAATAAACTGAAATTATAGAAAACAATTATATTAACAATGTCTGATTTAAAAAAATTTAAAATCTTAATTGGAAAACTTTTTATAAGCTTCCAAAGTTGATAAATGTAATAAAGAAAAAATATTACACTTTTTTGTTAAAATTTTAATATATATCCATTGAAAATGTCTATGAAATTATATTCATTTGATAAGGAAAAGTCTTACCTATTTAAAAATATAAAAATTTTAATAATTATAAAATGTTATGAATATAAAAAATTGAAAAAATAACCGTCACTTTAGAAACAAATTCGTAATCACAAGATGTCTAATTGTTTATGTACGTTCAAAGTTAAGAGTATAGTATTTTGATTAAAAATTTTAATACAAGACAAAAATACTATAAATTGATAGATTATGAAAATTTAAATTTTTTATAATTTATTTTTAAAAAATTAACTATATTCTGTTTAAACAAAGAATCTCTCCGAACTATTATTTATATCTACGAGATGTTTTAGAATAAGTGCTATAATCGTCTATTAAAATATACCATATATTGTTTCTTTTTTTATAATTTTTTAAATATTTTTACATTAAATACTTATCTTTTAATACTATATTATAACAATTATTAAATAAGTACACATTTTTTAATCATTTTTATCACATCTTTTNTTTTAAAGTTTATTAATGCCTTATGATGTAAAAAGATACATTCAATAAAAAATTTTGAAAAATAATATAATTGATATTATTTTAATATTTCTATTAAATTCTTTTTAACTAATCAACTCATTTTAATATTTTATCAAATATTCGTTACTTAAAACATTTTTTTTGTTTATTATTTTATTTTAAATATTTTTGTTTTCTCAAACAATGCTTTCTTCATCACGTGACAGTTCAGTAGTATTAGTTGCATAAATTGCTGGTATTACTTTTTTCGTATCTCTTCCTATTTAATATATATGTGAAATATCAAAATAATATAAAGATTTATATTTCGTTTATTTTATTTTATATAGTTTTTGTAAATTAAATCGGTGATTAAAAATATTTCTTTTAAATATTACAATTTATGTTGATACTTAAATAAGCGTTCTTTAATTGATGCCATTATAAAAATATTTATTTTTTCAAAAGGATGTGCTAAAAACGGTAATCTAGTTTACTGTATCTGGAGTCAAAAAAATTACTTGATTGTCCTTATAATGCCTTTTGTTACAGTTCTGGTAAAAAGAGCATCTTGCGTACAAAAGTAATTAAATCACATCCTATTATTAATTTGATTCTAAATGGCGCGAATAGATGGCACTAAGAAAATAAACAAATAACCTTATTGTTTGTGATCACATCATCAAAACTATTAACGGGTACTTTTACTTTAATTACGCCATAACTATCTATACCACGAATGTAGAAGTTGAACATTTTATAATGTGTTGGTAGGATTTATATAGTGTAAGTTGTACAAGATGGTGCTTGTAATTATAATTCTTCATGACACTATAACAAAACATATATGCCAATTTCATTTATCAAGCTTCTACATTTTAAACCATAGCAACAAATGTGATGTGTATTTACAATATAAAAATGATAACTTTATGATACCATTTAGTGAAAAACTTTTCTTTTTGATCATTGTTGAATAAAGTTTAAGTTTACTTTAAAAAATAATTTCGACAGGTATGACTTGTATATAATAATGTTATCTCAGCAAAATTGCTAATTTAATACTTAAGTTTATTTTACGAACAGCTGCTTATATTGGGGAGGTCATATTGGTAAGGTTGTGTACAATATATATATATATAATATAGTATACAAACACTAGTATTAGAATGAGGTTAATATTTATTAACAGTTTCAATAATGGTTGTAGTTTTAAAAATTCAAAGATATAGGGAATGAAAATTGATCAAAAATTTTATTTGGTAAAAGATGAAAACTTGTTTAATTAATGAATGGTCAGAACTTTATTGTTGAAGTATTATTTATATAAGTGAATTTTAAAAATATATAATAATTCTTCAAATAATGATAATAAGATGTATTAAAATCACTTTTCATATTTATATAATAATTGATAACGTAAAGTTTATATATACTTTATTAACAATATATAATATAAATTAGAGAATTATAAGTTTTATCTTCTCATGTAAAATCAAAAAGCAATAACTTTTATTAAAAATTAATATTATACAATTTAAAAAATATAAAATAAATTGCTTCATCCTTGTATATGTACAAGGATAACAAAGACCGATGACGTTACATTTTTAAATAAATTTGGAATTATCAAACCATTTAAGTAAATTTTGATTACATTCAAATATGTTAAAATATAAATATTTTTAAAAACGTAACTTCCATATTTTTTTTAATATAATAAAATTTTGAAAAAATATTGGAAAAAAAANAAAAAAAATTATTAATTTCTATTAGTTATACCTTCATTTCAAAAGCAAACACTAGATAACATGTTATATCTGTTCATCTTCTAAATATCATTTTTATATCAAAAATTTGGAATTATTTTAAAAAAGTATTTTATTGTAAATTATTCTTATCATTTTTGTAATAAGATACACTTTAAAAATTTGTAATTATATATGTATTTTTGTTATTTTATGATTTAAAAGTAATCGAGTTAAATATTATAAATCGATGAACATACAACATCTCATTTATAGAGTAAGTCAATTGGTTTCATTATATTTTAATATTTCCATTTTAAAAAATACTTTTATTTATGAATCTATATGTATAATACATGTTCAAGCGATAAAGTTCGTAAAAAATCATTTTTTATCTTTTTGATGATATTTTCGATGAGTTTTATGCCGCCAAAAAGATGACAACATTGTTAAAACATTACCTCCATTTTATTGCTAAATATCTCCTTTTCATTTGGTAATTTGTTTATCATATTTATATTCATTCGATAGAGGAGACTGTTTTTATTATAATTATGAAAAAATTAATAATTTTCCCCTTTCCATTAAAAAATTACATCAATTTTAAGATAGTATATTTCAAAAATGAGGCGTTCTGACATTGTGTCACTACACTGTCCCGCCTTTGTGCAAGGCGCAAACGAGCAAATCTACTCTACTTATATATATATAGCTGTTCAATTTTAGGGCACTCACAGGAATTTTATCCTTTAAAACACACTCATTGTTAATTTATCTAACTATTAATAATATACCTGATAATGTCTACTGAAGTCGCTGCTCCTAGTCTTGACTCTGTTCAAGTTGACGCTCCGGTTGTTGCTCCAATTGAAACGACACAACCAAAGAAGAAAGCTCCAGCTAAAAAAGAAAAAGCACCACCAAAGGAGAAGAAAGCTGCTGCACCAAAGGTTGAAAAAACCACCAAGGCTGATAAAACAGATAAAAGTGAAAAGTCTGACAAGCCAAAAAAAGCTGCACCATCTCATCCTCCATATTCACAAATGATTACAAAAGCTATTAATGACTTGAAAGAAAGAAAAGGTGCTTCTAAACCAGCAATTCTTAAATATATTGCTCAAAATTTTGATCTTGGAGAGAATATTGGTCAAGTAAGTTATTTAGTATCATTATTCACTATTAATCATCATTTTTTTTTAGATTAATACTCACTTAAAAGTGGCACTTAAAAGAGGAGTTGAAACAGGAACTTTTGAGCAAAAGTCAGGTACTGGTGCTCAAGGACGTTTTGCCGTTAAGAAGGAAGCTGTTAAGAAGCCAAAGGTTTCAAAAGAAAAGAAAGCTAAAGCTCCAAAGGAAAAGAAGGCTACTGAACCTAAAAAAACAACTAAAGCTGCTGAGACAAAGAAATCTACAAAGAAAGTCGATGAAAAGAAACCAGCTATTAAAGCTGCTAAAACATCACCTGTAAAGAAGACTATCGAAAAGAAGGCTTCACCAAAGAAAGCAGCAGAGACAAAAGGAAAGAAAGCTTCAGAGAAGAAGGCTGTCACACCTAAAAAGGCTGCTCCATCTAAAAAAACAGTTGAAACTAAGACTGCTAAATCTACTACATCTTCTGCTACCACTACAAAGACAGTAGCTCCAAAAAAAGCAGCACCAAAGAAAGCTACTGCTAAGAAAGGATCTGCTTAAAATGAATCTTACAATCAAATGTGATCTCAAGCTTCTCTGGATAAAATTTATTAAATCTTAATAATTTTTAGCTTTCTTTGTTGTAAATACTTCATAATTAATCAACGGCACATCTATTCAACTTCAGGGTTTTCTTTTATAATATAATAATGTGCTTATATTTTTTATTATTTTTTGTTTTATTTCTTGTATTTTGAATACTAATTCGTGTATTTTTATTAATAAATACAAATTTAATTACTTCTTTCTCGTTCTTTTTCTTCAATAACTAATCATCTGTTGATATTTTTTTAAATATACATGCTAACTATACTTTTATTATTATTGGCGGGTTCAATCATAACAGGGGTATGTATGAAAAAAGCATTTTCTAACAGGTCAAGTTGAAGTGTGTATATTGTAATAAGAATTGCGCCATTCTCTATATTTTACTGGACCTATGTGCGTATACAGCTGTACAGTTTATATACCCCCTTAATGAATCGCGCCATTTTTATACTTGATTTAGTCGATTATGATAAACAAGTTAAGATGGAGAAAGCAGTAACACATATATTGTATGCTGTATTGTAAAGGAAAAATGTAACATAAAATGGAAGGGGTTTTGTAGTTATGTGTGTGGATAATTGTTTAAAATATACATTACCATTATTGGGGGGTTAGCTTTTTATTAAAAACAAGATATAAAAAGGTAATATATTTATTTTGGCATTATAACATGGATATGTATATTTAAAAATTTAATTTATTTATTTTTTTAATAGTGAAGTTTTCTGATATGATGAATGAGATGTAATTAATTGGGAAATGGTATTTTCAAAATCTTCACAATTAACCTTATCATTAGGATCAATTAAACCATTAGAAACGACAATGTCAGCAAAAGTTTTGTAAATCGATTGTAATAAATCATTTATACCTAAAGCATCTGGATCTGTATTTAAAATTAATTTATAACCAGTTAATGTCTCCATATAAAACATTTTATAAGTATTTGTTGTATATGATTTCAGTTGTTGTGCAGAATCCTTGGTGCATAATTTTGTTGAGAATGAGTTTAGTGAAAATATCATACCAAATATTAGTTTAAATTCTTCCTCCAAATCCATATCATTTTTGCGGGTACGTTGAAAATCTTTGTAATAGATACATTTTCCATTTGTATTAAAAAGATAGAAATTATATATAGTCATATTTGTGTATATTTTTGAAATATGAATTACATTAAAATATTGTTATTTTTCATTAAGAAATCCCATACAGAATTATGTAGATAGTTTATGTGGACAGATGTTCATTGTCGAAGAAAAATAATTAGAAAGTTTCTACTTAATTTTTGTATTTTCATCAATATTATTATTGGTTAATTACAATATATCTGTTAACCAGAACTACAAAGTTTTTTAAAACAATTTTTGATACTTTTACTAGCAATGGAAGTTGATGGATGTGTAAAAAATGAAGAAGAAAATAATGATTTTCCTTTTAAAATTAAGAAATTTACTCCAGTAGCCTGTTGGTCTTGGGATACAGAATGTGATACTTGCGCAATTTGTCGTGCAAAGTTAATGGGTAAAATATTTTTAATTAATATTAATTTATTATTAATATAATTATTTTTTTATAGAGTCATGTTTACGTTGTCAGACTGGGAAAACTCCTTCATCTGGTATTGAAGAACAAACATGTATCGTTGTATGGGGTACATGTAACCATTCATATCATAATTGTTGTATGACATTATGGATTCAACAAAATAAAAGATGCCCTCTTTGTCAGAAGGAATGGTCAATTGCTAAGACTGGATGTTAAAACATTTTTTTTTATATTTAATATTTATTCCCATTTTTTTGTTCTAATTAACCATTAATAATACTGTGAATATATAATAAAAATGATGTTAATGATTTTAAATAAATTTCATCATAAAAAAATGTATTAAAAAAGATATACAAATTTAATATTATTATTAAAATGCACTACTACTGATTCTTATTTCATCGCAATAATTGGTTTCTCCTTTTACTTGAACAGTTTTTTTACTTCTCGCCAAGTACCCTGGGCATATTGACATTAGAGCATTTTTAACATTTTTAGGATTAAATAGTATAAAAATCCAAGGATTAACACATGAATTTAGGTTTCCTAATACACCTAAATAATTTGAAATACCTTTATAGTGTGAAACTAAATCTGGAGCTATAGCTTGAACAACGTTAAATAAACAATAGGGAGTCCATAAAAAGAAGTTGCATGCAATTATAGTTAATGTTAATCTAACTGTATGAATTCTTTTTCTACCAAATTCATTATCTTGTTGTTTGATTACATTTGATGTACTTCTTATTCTTTGAACATATACAAGAGTCTCATTTTCTTCATCCTTATATATGTTAGTAACACTTTTTCCTTTTCCTTTATTTGGAGAAATACTATTACCATCAAGAACAATTTTTTTAGATAACCATACGCTTTTACAAACATGAAAATAAAAATATGTAGCTAGTATTGAAGGTATAAGCCATACAAAAAGATTAAAATAAAGAACATATATTTGCATGAATTGTTTTTTAAAATAACTTCTTGTTAAACAACCATTCTTACTAATCTCCCATACATGAAGTTGTGGTAATGATAATATAGCAGCAATAATCCATGATGCTATAGCCATTTTATTTGGTCTTTGGTATTTATTACTCCTAAAATTTGCCATTGGCTTACATATTGCCATGTAGCGATCATAAGCAATTGCTACTAGAAGCATTGGTGATAAATATAATGGCATGATTTGAATAAATTTTATTGCTGGACACATCCAATAAGGTCCTGGGAGATGTGGACGATGAAACATTATAAATAATTCTGTACCAAGTGAAAATGTTGCGAATGATATATCAACTACTGCTGTATGTAAGAGTAGAAGCTGAAAAAAAAGGTATTACATTTTTAAATGCATCATTTAAGTTTCAGATGTTTATAAATAATTAATTAATAACATACCTGAACAGGAGATATTCTCATTTTAGTGATTGTATTGCCACGAATGATAACAAAAATAAGAAATAAGTTACCGAGTATGGCAATGGTTATGATACCAATAGTGAAAGCAATAAAAGTAGAAATCATGTTATGTTTTTTTTTTCTTCAAAAAATTTAATTAAAATAATATTTACTTATTGATGTCAGGATATGTTTTAGAAATAAGTAATTCTTGAATGTAGATAAAAATATTTTTGGATATTATGATAAACTAAAATATGCATAAATTTATAGTAGTTATTAATTAATTTTGATTAGTCTTATTATTTTGTAGGTTTTTTAACCTATGAATTTTGATGTTAAAATTGGTTTTCTCATCAAAAATGTGTATAATTACATATGTTTAATATTTATTACAAAAAAGATATAGTTGATTAAAAAAGCATGTAAAGAGTGGAAAATTTTCTTCATTCCTTTTTTGGTAATAAATAATAATAAGATAAGACAGATAATAGCTTAGGGATAATTAAAAAGAATGAGAGATAAACAAATTTTTTAAACTCTAACGTACTACAATCTTTCTTATTTTAAGTAAGTTTAATTTATAATAAAATAATATGCATAAGTTATTAAATTTTTTTACTTAATTCTTCAATGTACTTTTTCTATATATGAAAGAGAGATGACACAACAAACAACATATCAATTTGATTAAAGATATATATATATATAGGAAACATAAGAACATCTTTTATTATAAACATTGGCTTTTAAATATTAAATCTTGGAAAATATATTTGTCAAAAATTTTTATATAACTTTTAAATTGAAACAATTGTTTTAATATCAAATAAATAATATCACTACAATATCATTCAAATCATCATTTTAATAATATGAGACGTAATATACTTGAGTTTTAAGAAATGTTTAAATCCTAGTATAAATATTAAAAATATATGAAAAGAGTTAAAAAATTATATTTTGTATAAAAAACAATATTATATTTAAATAAAAATATATTTTAGAATTTGTTTTAAAATTCAAATTAAATTATTGCAGTCGTTTAAGAGAATAATACTTATCAAAAAATCTTATAATCTTTACCGATTTGTACAGATGATATATTAAAAGGTATTAAAGGAATTGATGATATAAATGATATATTTAGAAGTTATGTAATTATATTGTACTTTTATACTCAAAATTGAAGGGAATTTTGTTTTTTTAATTAAATTATTTTGCGTCACTGTTTATACGTCTTTTAAATATGTAATGTTATCTAAAAAATAGTAAGTTAAAGTAAAAGGTTTTTATATTTTAAGAACATATGTGTATTTGACAAAATTTTCCAAAATGATATAAAACTAATTCTATATTCAAAGATATCATAATTAATGATAGACATCACATAATGACAGTTTCTCTAAAATAAATAATATTTATTGATAAAAAAAGTTCATAAGTTAAATATTTAACTATATTTAGCAAAAATAAAATTAATGTAAAAACTATTTATTGAAGAATTTTCTTAAAATCTTCTAAATAGTGTGATATAATACATAAATTATAAGAAAAGTTTATTTTTTAAATTTATATTTATTACTTTATTTAACAAAATGTTACACTTAAAAAATTATTAAAAACAATTACGATAATAATGAAAAGTTACATATAATATTATTAATATCGAAACCCTTTAAAATTAAATTTTTTCAATCATTGAAAATTATATATGTATTACAAAGTTTTAGAAAAGAATGAAATGCAATAATAATAGAAATGATAAAAATGTAAACCTTCTTTTTAAAACAATTTTAGCTTAAAACTCTCATTAAAATTACAACATCTCTTGAAGGCAAGAACTTCTAAATTGCTTTAAAGATAATAATTTTTTCTTAGAACTTTTATTCCATCTACGTAATTAACAATCCTACTTTTCAAAATATCTATTTACTAGCTAAAGATTATGATGGAGAGATATTTTAAAGAAAAAATAATTATTAAAAAATTTTATCCTCCTTTTAAGAATATTATTAAAATGGTAAAAAGTTAATTTTAAATTTTTGAGAGAAAGAGATGGTTATATTGAAAGGAGTGATAATTATTTAAGAGAGATTCTTATTATTACAGCTTTTGTTTTAATAAATGAAGCACCTGATTATAAAATTTTTATAAAAATTAATAATATGAATGATATTTTTGAAGTATTTAATCTTAGAAAAAATAAAAAGAATTTGAAAATACATTTATTTTATTAACATTTAAAAAATATCGTTAAAAAGGAAGAAGATCACATATTGTGAATATTTATATTATCTATAGAAAGTTATGTTAAATGATAACAACATAAAATTTGAATAAATATTAAAATTAATATTTAAATGTGTTATAGAAAATTTTTGTAATTAAAAATTGAAATATTTAAGTTAATTATTTTAATTAATTAGTTTATCCAATAAGTTTTTACAAAATATTTTAAAAAGAATATAGACGTTTTATGTTTATGGTATAATAAAAATCTTGTTATTTATAATTGTATAATTTAAAACATTCCCTAATAAGTATAAAAATCTTTTTTAATTATTTTTATGATAACGTTTTTAAAGTACAAGATAAAAAATTTTAACTAGGCCTTAGGAGAATATATAAATTACCTAGATGAATAAAATTATATAAAAGGTTTAAAAAATTATAATGAAAGTATTTGTTAAAATAGGATTTTATTGAATAAAAAGAAAACTTTTAACAGAATATTTTCAAAATTTTTTGTCAAATAAATTGTAACAAATTTATTCTAAAAGAAAAATGACATTACAAAGAAGTTAATAAAAAAATATAAAACTAGCGAGACAATATATATGTTGATAGATAAAAAATTGAAAAACATATTTCTTATCTTGCATATTTTTTTATTCTCCTAATTTATATGAATATCCTTTTAACTAAATATAGTTATATCAATTAGGGAGCGTTTTTATATTGCCGGAAATGTACATTATTTTAGGGAATATAATATTTTTTTATCATCATATCATCATCATCATCTTATTTCTCAACCATCTTTAAGATATATATGAATGATAATTAAAAATATATTTGTATTTTAGTGATGATTTTTAGTGCAAAAATTATATGATATAACATTAGTTGATGATAGATATTAGCTATGGGTAAGAACAAAAAAATTGTTTGAAGAAAAAAGATATATTTTTAATGAAATGAAAAAGAATATATATAATTGTTTTAAGGATATTAAATTTTGAAAAAATAATTATAATATCTTTATACAAAATACATTATATTTTTTCCAAACCAGGTGTTTTGAAATAAGAATTTTGTTTAATATTAAATTATATAACTGTATTATGGTAATATTAAGAAATAAAAATTTATCACCTGATAACATATTTTGTTATTATAATTGTTTTTTCAAAATTTTAGAAGGATACATAAATTTTTGTACTGTTAAGAAATTAAATTTTATACTTCTACGTCATCATGTTAAAAGAAATAAATTGATAGAATGTAAATTGAATGGTTAGAAAAAATTATTTATTTAATAAAAAAGAAATGTACTGTAGGATAAATTAGAAGAAAAAGACATGAAACTGTTTAGTTTTTTTTTTTTATAAATTTTATATAATTTTAAAATGATGTTTCCTTCAAAGTTCTTTTTCTTAATGCTTAATCTTAAGTTTGTATTTAGTACATAAAATCTTTATCAAAATATAATAAAGTTAACATCATATTTTTTATCATTTTAAAATTTTTAGTTTTTTTATATTTATTTTTTTATGTAAAAATATTAAAAATCGGTTTTAAAATTTTTGTAAATATTAATACATATTTTTGAAAAAGAGAAAAATAATTAAACTTAAAAATTAGTAATCATTTGGGAATTAAGTATATTATTTCTTTTAAGTCATGTTGATATATAAAAGAGAGAGACAAATTTGAAAATTATAAAAATTAAGTATCATTATAATAAAGAAAATAATAGAAACATTATGAAAAAGCAAATTATTAAGCTAATTATTAAAATGTATCATAATAACCTTAACGGCATTTTCTCTCTCTCTTTTGAGAAAATATCCCCACCCAGTCAAGAGGAAAAATTGACCTTTAATAATGATATATGTAATATTATAATAAAATGTTAGTTAATAACAAACTAAAGGTTAATGAAAAAATAAAAAAAAGAATGTATAATAATAACAATGTCTAAAAAATGTAATTATCCCTTGTTAAACATTTTTGATACAAAGTGTATACTAATATCGAAAAAATTTTTTAAAAAGGACAAGAAAGAGAACAAAAATTAATAAAAGTATTGAAGAAATAAAAAAGTTTATCAGAATATGATTGAAAAGTATAATATTTCCTTATCGAAAATGATTTTATTTAAGTAGATATTTTAAAAATAATATAAAAAAAAAAAAATTTATTTACCATATAGATTATTTAAAAATAAATATAGTAAGGAGGCGGATTGAATTATTATTATTAATAATAAAGATAAAAGTGCTTCAAATAATGATGATTTTTGATAATTTTAATGTTGTTATATTATTCAAATATAGGGACATATATATATCTTGTAAATAAAAGTTATTTTTAAATTTGTAATTATTTTGTTTATTAAAATTTGATGTGCCAAGGATAAAATTAATATAATTTTAAGCAGTTTTTATGTAAATATTTTTTTTATTAAAAGAAAAATTATCAAATTAATAATATATACATTAAGGATAAAATATCTATATTTATAACTAGTAATTTTATATTTATAATAATATAATTATGATGCTTATTATTAGGAGAAAGAATGATTTGTATGAATTTGAAGATTTGTTGTTCTCTGAAGTATGATTTTTATTTGCATCCTTTATAACCTTAATAATTGGTTGATATTTTATTGAAGGGAGGGCATAAGTTTTTAAATCATTACAAGAAGAAGGCCATTTTGAAATAGCACCGGTGTCAAGAGCAACTTTTTCCATTGAACCAAATGATTTTCTTGTTATATTTATAACAAGATTTGCCGTATCATAATCACAATAATGAGCAATTGTAGGTATATCACAATGTAAAGAACATGTGACATATTCACAACCTTCGCTAAGATATTTTTCAGCTTGTGTTGAATCGCCATTCATAGCTAGATGTTTAAAATTTTGCATTATTGAAGTTATAGCTTTGTGTTTGGATGTACATCCTTTCAAACATTGCTGTGAGTTTTCACGATTTAATTTATTAAGACATGGGAACTTTGATTGTATGGCTTGATAATTATAAACACAAAAATGATCTATTATCTCAGAACTTCTTGTTAATAGTTCTAAAAGATAATTATGGCTACATTGTTGATAACAAAATTGAAATGAATGATACAAACTAAATAATTTTAGAAATTTTAAAATAGAAAACAAAAACTTACTGACAAAATTGTTCATGAAATGTTTGATTAGAAAAAGCAATTAAAAAATCATTAAAATTTAGATGTAAAAGACCTAAAGATTTGTTTGGACCTAATTGATTTTCCATATTACCTATGAAAGATAAAGCACATTCCCCAACACAATCATCATTTTTCATACTTATGACAAGTGAATTTAAATTAACAATAATAATAAATAACAAAAAGAATAAATTAAAACTATTCATATTTTAACTATATATTTTGTAAAAATAAATTATAAAATGAGATGCATGAAAATGTGACATTTATATATAACAACTTATAATCACCTTCACTGATGAAATATATCAATAATATAATTCTTGTTTCTTTATAAAATTAACCAATTATGCTAAATGTTTGATAGTATTGGTATATTTATTAACAAAAAAATTGTTAATATAGCTCCATAAAGTCTTGTTGTTGCTATTATTTTTCTTTTCTCCCACTTTTATTTATAATTGATCAATGTATATTACTACAAGAAATATTTGGATTAATGTGATTTTGTCAAAAGGATAAAAGAATAAAACAGGATTTTATTATATTCTTCCTCCATAATAAAATATTGGATGTGATTTTATATACTATTTTTATTTCAGAAATATGCTAATCAACTGGTTTCAAAAATTTTTCATCTTATTAAATAATCACTTTCCAAGGATTTATTTTTATAAAATAAATTATTTTTCATATCACTATCATACAATATTTATTTATATATCTCATTAATGTTTCAATATGGAAATTGTTTGTTTAAACTATAACTTCAATACGCCGCGCCTCTATTTCATATGTTGATGGAAAAAGCATTCTTTGTCATGTCATTCCATAGATATACTTTTATTATTATTATTATTTTTTCCTCGCTTTCTGTTGATAATTTGTTTATATCCATATTACATACATTTTAATTAATAGTTACATCAACAAGATAGTATTTAAACATTACAATGTAACAGCTTGTAAAAGATAGCTATAGATTAAATATATAAATCTAACATTACGTATATTTGTAAATTTTTTAGCACTTGAAGCTATTTATATGTTTATATAAACGTCATCATTTTATTATTTCACATAAATTGTTTTTTAATAAGTTATTTTTAGTTTAAATAATAACAATTACTAATCACTAACAATTAAAAAGTCTAATCCAATAAATATTAATCCTTAAATAATGGGAAAAAAAGATGTTGTATACTATTTTCACCCTGATGTTGGGAAATTTCATTATGGTAAGACAAATAAAGTATATAAATATTATCACCTTTTTTATAGGAGAAAAACATCCAATGAAACCACAAAGATTATCTGCAATGCATTCATTGGTATTAAATTATGAGTTAGACAAATATATGACTGTCATAGAACCTGCACCATGTAGTGCTATAGATATGCAGGCTTTTCATTCAAAAGAATATATTACTTTTCTTCAAAATGCTACACCACATAATAAAGAACAGTATGCTGATGTTATGAAGAATTTTTTATTTATTGAAGATTGTCCAATATTTGAAGGAATGTTTGATTTTTTTTCTATTTGTGCTGGTGGTTCTTTGGAAGGTGCACAAAGAATAAATAGAAAAGAAACGGATATTGTTGTAAATTTTTCTGGTGGTCTTCATCATGCTAAAAAATCTGAAGCTTCAGGTTTTTGCTATGTTAATGATATTGTGTTGGCTATATTAGAATTACTTAAAAGACACGCTCGTGTTTTGTATGTTGATATTGATATTCATACTTCTGATGCATTACATGAAGCTTTTTATTTAACTGATAGAGTTATGACGGTATCATTTCATAGATATGGTAATATGTTTTTCCCTGGAACCGGTGATATGTGGGAAATTGGTATGGATAGAGGAAGATATTATACTGTTAACGTTCCATTAAGAGAAGGAATAGAAGATGAAGCTTATCTATCAATTTTTAAACCGATTATGACGAAGGTAATGGAATGTTATAAACCTGAAGCAGTTGTTTTACAATGTGGAGCTGATTCTCTTGGAATGGATAGATTGGGATGTTTTAATTTAAGTATAGATGGTCATGGAGAATGTGTCAAATTTATTAAAAGTTTTGGTCTTCCGATGATAGTATTAGGTGGGGGTGGATATACACCAAAAAATGTAGCAAGAGCATGGTGTAATGAGACAGCAATATGTGTTGATAAAGATGATACATTACCAGCAGAAGTTCCGGATGCTTGTGAATTTAAAGAAATGTTTGGACCAGATTATCTTTTAAAACCAAGATTGGAAAAAAGATGTGAAGATGCAAATACTCAAGAATATTTAAATGCATTAAAAGATTTAATTTTTGAAAACTTAGACATGTTAAAAGGTGCTCCAGCTGTACAAATGCAACCAATTCCAGATGACTTTTTTGATTGGGATGAAATTAAACATAAAGATGAAATAAAAAGAGAAATGTATGAGGAAGACAAGAAAATGAGAGATCGAGATATTGATTAATGTTTTATAAAATTATTTATTATTTTTAATAACATATTATTTAATAAGGAATTAAAATTGTTTCTTTAAAAATAATATTATTGTTTAGAACATTGCCATGTAAGATAAAATACAATTTTTATTAAATATTTTTTAATCGAAAGTGAGATTGATGATTAATATATATTTCAAAAAGTAACAAACTAATATATTTTAAAATAGGACAATATTTATAGTTTACCCTATAGATACATACATTTAATAATTATAATAAAATGTACTTTCGTACATTGTTTTTCTTCCACTCTATTATATATAAAATTTTAATTTATTATATAGGCATTATAATTCCTTTTATTATTACAAATATTTTTATGTCTGTTACATGGAATAAAATAAGGGCAATTTAATAAGTCAATATCATAGCATAATTTTACACATAAAGATAAAATGTATCAATATATTAATAATTATACATCTAAAAATTTCTTATCCCAAGTTATATTGTATTTAAATTATATTTTTACAATTTAAATATAACTTTATCATTAAAAAATCATTTTTATTAATAAAATATAAATAAAAAGAAATGTTATCCAAATATTATTATTTATCAATGAAATTCCATTAACTTTTATATTATCAATATTCTATCTTTTCTCCATTTTTTTTTTTATTAATAAAAAAAAATTATTATGTTGAATAATTTTATATTTATTTCTCTATTAATGACTAAAACTAAAAATTTTTTATTTAATTTTATCATAAAAATAAATACACTACCAATTTTATGCCGCATATATAATAACGATAAAAAATATCTTAAAGAAACATCTCCCAAAATATCTTCCCTATAAGAACTCTTTCTTTGACCTCTGCTTTTTTTTTCCAAGTTCCTCTGACGTTTATAACAAAACGATGTAGTATGTTTTGTGGAGAAAAGGACGTTTATATGAAAATAGAGATGTAATATTATTTTATACATTCTATTTTGTCATGTGTAATATCTATTTAAAAATTTTTTTATTCTTATTTTTATACGCTTTTGTTACATATATATAATAATCTATATTTTTAAAACATTTTTTTTTAAACAGAAAGAATTATTAAGAAGATAATATTTTAATTTCATCTCCTTCTTTTTATTTAGAAAAGATAAACATTTTAAATGTATTTTATTTTTAGATTACAATTTTTATTATATAATTATAAAAAATACTAACAATATAATATAGATGTCTTCAGATAATGATAAAAAAATAGAGGAAGAGTGTAAAGATGAACAGGAAGATGATAAATCAAAACCTTTACATATTAATATAAGTGAATCATCAAGCAATCCATTACCAGAATGGGTTGGTGGTAAGTATTTTTTTTTTTAAAGATAATATTATTTAATATTAAAAAAAATAATATAGGAAATTCACCGGCACGTTTTATATCAGCAGATGAGATATTATCAATGAATAGAACAATAGAAAAAATGATGATAGCTCATGAGATAGCTGTTGATCCAGAGTTTACAATAGCAAAATTTACTGAACCATCTACACCCCTTCACAGGCAAGTAAGAGATTGTCTTCATAAGGCATATTTTGATTCATTAAGAGAAGCATCAATAAGTGATAATGATATTACAAAAGGAAAATTTAAAGAAGATATGTTAAGTATATTTAAGACTATAAGACACCGTATGCTTGAAGTTATACCATCATCAGCATGTACAATACAGAGTGAAATAAAAGGGTTGCTAGATGACGAAATATTAAAAAATCAAAGTGACGAAAATATTATAGATTATTATGAATTAACAACTAAAGCATTAACAACAATTAGTAAATTGTGTGCTTTAAATAGAGATCCATTAGTTAATGATGCATTGAACGAGAAGGATGTGTTTGAAAAGCTTAAAAAAACATTAAATTTACTAAAATTAATGAAAATAGATTATGAAGACTTTTCATTATATCAAAAAAGACAATTATTTATGCAACATTCTTGTGATTATGAAAGGGAGCAATTTATGAAACTATTAGAAGTTGATAAAGGAGCAGCTAATATAACATATCAATGGTTAAAAAAAGTTTTTGATAACTCAGAGTATAGCGTTTTAGCAACGTTATCAAATACAGAAGTTTCTGAAGTAATTACACAAGCATATATGTGTTTATTAACACAAAATCCTGATGAGTATCCTGAAACATTTAAATTTGATGAGAAAAGATTAAGAAAAAGTTCATTAGAATATTATTGTTTAACAATATTATTAACATCAATATTCATAGCAACAAATTTATCTGGAAAAGATATTGCTGAAAGTAAAGATTTCAAGAAAAAGTTAAAAAATAATTTGATTGCATTGTTAGATGATTTATCATTTGATAATTTAAAAGAAAAATTAGAAAATATTTATCTTCAATGTAATCTAGAGATCAGTAAAGCTGCAGAATCATTTGGACAACATTTATGGAGTGAATCACAAAGTAAAGAATTAAAAGAACAAATATCAAGTATAGAGAATATTAATAATCCTGTTAGAAAAATTGCTGCTACAAGAATTAGTTCTTTCATTCAAGATATTATCTCTGAAAGAGGTAAAAATAATTGTAGAGTTCCTAATGGTCTTAGTGTAATTCAGGATGAATTAATTGCTATGGCTAAAAGTTTCTTATACTACGTCAGTCATAATAGAAAAACATATGGTGTTTTATATGGTACTTTTATTGATAAAATGGCTAAGACGTAATATTTTTAATATATAAATTATGAAAGGGTAAAAAAGTGTTGTTGAGATGATTTACTTTGTAATAAAGTATTTTTTTTTTATATATATGTATATATATTATTGAAATAAAATATTTCCATATATATTTTTAGGTATAAGGGAATATCATAAAAAATGATTTTACCCTCTTAATATAAAGTTTTAGTCGTTCCCTACCAGTTAATGTAGATAGATTATAAATTTATTTACATCCTCTTTTCGGTAACCTTTTAAACAAGACATTAAAGCTATGAGTTAAAATATGTCTTCATTCTAATTCTTCCAATCTATTATGGTACAAGAGATGAGATAATATAATTCTTTAATCATTAAAGTATTATTGTATTGTGGGATAGGAAAGTGGTAGGAAAATAGAAACATTTTAACTTGAGGCTAAACTATATTTTATCAAAGTAAAAAATATGTATATTTATTTATTACAAATGGATTGATTAAATTTTTAAAAATTATCATTCTTATATTTTATAATTATGTGAAAAAACTATTTTTAAATTTTTTAAAACTAAAATTATTGTATTTTTCAACTTATATACTTTCTTATTTATAATCATTTTAAAGAAGATAATTATAAAAATTTCCGGATAACATTAATATCTATTATCAAATGATTATAATTTTTAAGATAAAATAAAACATTATCATTATTATTATTATTATATGTAGAGTAGATGTATTTCAATAAAACAATTGCTTATATATTATATAATTTATTAGTACATATCTCTTCTTCTTGAATAAATAATATATTTGTAATTTACATATATTTTCCTTAAAATATATGTTTATTTTTATTTATATCTTACATTATTTTATCACTTTTATTGTCAACTATAGATATTTTTTAAAAGCTTAAAGATAAATAAATAATTTATAAAAATCTATTTTAGGTGTATTATAAGTATAAATAAATAAATATTTTAAGAAAATATATATATATTTTTATGAAAAAAAGATGTAAATGAAAAGTATAAAGAATATTTGTGAAAAATGAAAAAATTAAAGATAAATAATATGCTTATATTATTATTATTATTATTTTTAAATACATTTATTAGTTCCTCACCTCATGAAGCAAGGCTTTTACGTGATATAATGAATGGTTATGTTGTGGAAGAGAGACCTGTTATAGATCCTACATCACCAGTTAATGTTAGATTGACTGTTATATTACAACAAATAATTGATTTAGTAAGTAATAAAAGTTTATTATTTTTTATCAAATATAATTTAATCTTGTTGTGTTGTTAATGGATATCTCTTTGTAATATCACATTACACTTTATAATTTAACATCATAAAATATACATAATTTTTTTTTAAAAATATTTAATGCTATTTATCATTATTATTATATAGAATGAGAAGGAAGAAACTTTGACTGTTAATGCTTGGTTAAATTATTTTTGGGTTGATACAAATTTACGTTGGGATCCGGCTCATTATGGTGGTGTTCAAGATTTAAGGCATCCGTTTGGTACAATCTGGCATCCAGACATTATACTGTATAATTCAGTTGATTCAGCTATAGACTCAACTTTTAAAGTAAACTTAATATCATATTATGATGGTAATATAACATGGATACCTCCGGGAATATTTAAGATATCGTGTAAATTTAATATATATTGGTACCCATTTGATGAACAAGTATGTTTTTTTAAATTTGGTTCATGGAGTTTTCATGGTGCTCAATTAGATTTATTAGAAGGTGATTTTGATTTATCTGAGTACATGTTAAATGGAGAATGGATTATTACTAAAAGCTATGTTAAGAAAACTGTTAAACAGTACGATTGTTGTGAAGAAAAATATCCCGATTTACAATTTTATATACATCTAAGAAGAAGAACTTTATATTATGCTTTTAATCTTCTCATGCCTTGTGCTTTAGTTATGGTTCTTGTAATGCTAGGATTTACCTTATCTCCAAATACTTGTGAAAAAATTGGCTTACAAATTTCTGTATCGTTAGCTGTAACAATTTTTTTAACTATGTTATCAGAGGTTACTCCTCAAACTTCTGAAGCTGTACCATTATTAGGTGTATTTTTTCAAACTTGTATGATTATATGTATTTTAGCTACAACCTTTACTGTTTATGTTCAATCACTTCATTTTCGTAATCAAGATTCACATAAAAGAATGGGTTTCTGGATGAGGTATATTTTATTAGAATGGATGCCATATCTATTGTTAGTTAAACATCCTCGAAGAGAAAATAATTTAAAGACATTAAAGAAAACTTGGAGTGAAAGAAAAAAATATGAAACTGATATTAGAACGGCATTTGTTTATGTAAGAATTAATATCTTCGAATAATCAATTGTTTTAGAATGATGATACATGCCGTGTAATGACAACTCTTGGAACAGTATTAGAAGAAAACTTTGATCATGTTGTAATGAATATAAAAAAAGTATCAAATGATGAAGATCGTAGTCTAGTACGCCAACTACAAACACTTGATCATATATATAAACATGTAAAGGTAATAATATTTAATAGATAATAAAAAAAAATCCATCAAATTATCATATAATCCATCATTTTGATAAGAAATATAAAATCTTTTCTATGATACCAGTAAAATAAAACGATAATACTACTATATATCTTAATATATTAATATTTTTCAGATGATTCGTGAAAATAATGATGATGAAGTGGAAGGATCTCGTATACGTTATGAATGGCAGTTTGCAGCAATGATTGTAGATAGATTAGGTTTAATTGTCTGTACAATCGTTACCTTAGGGACAACATTAACAATACTCCTACGGGCTCCTTATCTATTTGCTTAAGCTTTTCTCTTGAAAAAAAAANTTTTGTGTTTTTTTTATTTATTTATTAATTTCATTCTTTTATCTCTTCATAAACCACTTTTTTAAAATTATTTTAAAATAAAGTTGTGTCATTCAATTTTGAAGTTCTCTCTCTTCCAAAGTACTACATTAAAGTTTTTGGTTTTAAAGGGGATCTTTATTCTATTTTTCACACAAATAATTGGCAATAAATCTAACACAGTTATATCTTTAATAGATTCTTTATTACTTCATCTGTATTTTTAGATAGCTCAAATTTTTATCTCTCTTGTAAGGAGAGGATGAAAAAATATAAACCTTATGTATTTCTAATAAAATGAAGACATAACATATCTATTGGTGTGGTTGTGAATACATATCCTAAATATTTCTTTTAGTAGTAGGAGTGTATTATAAACCTTGATAAAAATTAAAGTTAGCTGAATAGACAAGAAGGGGGAAGTTAAGTAAAAATGATAAAATAAAAAGGTTTAACAAGAGGAAAGCCTTCTATTAATGTTAATCTCCTTCTTTTGTATGAAACAAGAATGTTTAAATGTTTTTGTTTTATTTATAAATATATATAGTTATATTATTATACTTTTCATATCATAAAAACTCATGAATTTTTGTTAATAATGATACCAATCACTCTTATAATATTATCCTTTTTTCAAAGATTTGTGATTTATATTTTTACAAATGGTAAAAGCTGATTCATTATTAAACTATCATTTACCATATATTATTTAATCATTAATCAAATGGTATCTATATATATTTCTTTTCTTTTATAATCTTATTTTTATCTAAATAAATCGACTAACAATTTGTAATCTTTTTTCTTCTTTTCCAAGAAACAAACAAAATATTATTTTAAGAAAGTAAAAAAAAGTTTAAGAAAAGACCACATATATTATTAATATTTAATATGTCCTTGTCATGTCTATGGGAAAAGCAAATGCTTTTTTTATTATTATAATTTGAAATATAATATTATAATTTTTACAAATATATCATTGAAGCTTAACATTTAAAAGTTATCATCTTTTATAACTACTGATTTTTATTATTATCTCTAAAGAAAATCAAAATTTAAAGTTTAAAAATAAATTTATTATAAAAAAAGCATAGGAATGTTAAAAGATATATGTATATATTATTTAAATTAATCCTTTCTTTTCAAAAATACATCAATTTTTATATTTTAAAAATAGATTACCTTTTTTACTATTATCATATCAACCATCAGTTATATACATATATTATATTTACATCTTTTAATATATTTATTATTTTATTTTAATGTATATATAATATATTGTTTTAAAAAACTTTTCACTAAATGATAAAAAATTTTTATTATCAAAATCTTAAAAAAGGATAAAAAACATATATATATATCTGCTTTTATTTCTAAAACATTTAAGATATCATTATTAAATACCTTAATTCATTTTCTGATTTTACGAGAGGAATGGTAATAAATCATTATAATGAAAATATATAAATAATCTTACACTTCTTTGACCAAACAAATTTTTGAAATAATTTTATCATTATAAAATGAAAGTACTTTATTAATAATATATATCGTTTAACTATTTAATTTTTTTAAAAAGTCATTTATTTTTTTAGAAAGATTCAAATTCCCTTTTTATTATTTATGTATTAAGAGAAAAATTGAGATAATATATATTTGTAGGAGGTTACAATGATTTTGAAGATAATATTTTTATTTTTTATTAATAGTTTAACATTACTATATGGAAGTTATCATGAAAGAAGATTATATGAAGATTTAATGAGAGATTATATGTTTTTGGAAAGACCAGTTGCAAATCATTCTGAAGCTGTTAAAGTTTATCTTAAAGTTTCATTACAACAATTGATCGATGTTGATGAGAAAAATCAAATCGTTCATATTAATGCTTGGTTAAATTATGTAAGGTTAACATTTCAATATAAATATTTTATCTTTATAGAGATGGAGAGATTATAAACTGATATGGGATCCCTCTGAATATGGTAATATAACAGATATAAGATTTCCCACTGTTAAATTGTGGAAACCTGATGCTCTACTTTACAATTCTGTTGATCCAAACTTTGATTCTACATATCCAACAAATATTGTTGTTCAAAATAATGGTGAATGTACATGGATTCCACCTGGAATTTTTAAAGTTAGTTGTAAAATAAATATTAGATGGTTTCCATTTGATGAACAAAGATGTGCTTTAAAATTTGGATCGTGGACATATGATGGTTTCAAATTGGATCTTCAACCAGATGAAAATGGTTTTGATATTTCTGAATATCTACCGAATGGTGAATGGGCATTACCTTTGACAACGGTCATTAGAAATGAAAAACGATATGATTGTTGTGTTGAGCCTTATCTTGACTTAACATTTTATCTTCATCTCCGTAGGAGAACATTATATTATGGTAAAAATTACATTCGATTTGAAAAAAAAANAAAAAAAAATATAATATATAAATTTTACTTTTTATAGGTTTCAATTTAATTATGCCTTGTTTATTAACTACTGCTATGTCCTTATTAGGTTTTACATTACCACCAGATGCTGGAGAAAAAATTACCCTTCGTAAGTATTATATATGTATATATATATATATAAAGAAAACGCTTTAAATATCCTCTTTTAATACAAATAATTTAATTTTTCTTTTATTATAGAAATTACTGTTCTTCTATCAATTTGTTTCTTTTTAAGTATCCTTTCTGAAATGAGTCCAGCTACCTCTGAGGCTGTCCCTTTATTGGGGATATTCTTTTCATGTTGTATGATAATTGTTACTTTATCAACAGTCTTTACTGTGTATGTTCTTAATTTACATTATAGAACTTCAGAAACACATGAAATGGGTGTAACATCAAGGACAGTACTTCTTTATTGGCTTCCTTATATTCTAAGAATGGAGAGGCCAGGAGTTGTTTTAACATGGGAATGTTTACCATCATTAATGCCATGGAGTAAACCAAAAAAACACAGTGAATCTTTAATAAGAAATATTAAGGATGTTGAGACAGGTTCTAGTAGAAGAAATTCATTGGATGTTGAACATAGACTTCATCAATACGTAACGGGTATGACAAATGGGGTAATAAGTGATGGTAAAATAGTAAAATCAAAAGAAATATCAAATAGTTGCAACAACTCAAGCCAAGAAAACACTAGAAAAGCAACTCTATTGATCCTTCAAAGAATATATAATGAATTAAAAATAATAACAAAAAGATTAGTTGAAGCTGATCGAGATACAGCTCAATCCAATGACTGGAAATTTGCAGCAATGGTTGTTGATCGTTTATGCCTATATATTTTTTCTTTCTTTATATTTGCTACTTGTATGGGCATAGTCATATCCGCTCCTTATATTATAGCTTAGATATTATATTTTTTTTTATTAATAATTTAACAATATAATAACTTTTTTGATTTATAAAATGATTAAAAACAAGAGTAATAAAATTTTACATGTAAACAACTGATATAAATATAGATTTTTTTTAAACTGTACGCTTTGTCTTTTTTTGTACAAAAGTTCTTTTCTCTGTTATATCTTTTTGTAGTGAATTTGCATTACCACGTACCACACTTGCGTATGTTTCATGAAATCTTTCAACATTCTCAGGCTCAACAACAGTACTAATTTTTTTACTTCCAATAGTTGCACGGAATAGACAAAGTTTCTTTTTAGGTTCTAATAAAGCCTTAGCTGGATCATGTGAACGAGGTTTTGTTCTCCCATCATCTAAAAAATAATTAATAACTTTTATTGTTAAAAAATAAATTAAACATACATTGTTTTATAGTTAAATTGACGATAGAAGGTCCTCCAAGTCGCGTTTTCATCATCAAGTCAGATAATTTTACAATAAAAGCATCATTATCAAGAAGAACCATTATTAGAATATATATAATCTTCTTTAAATAAAGTTTAATAATAAAAACTTTTTACAGATATTATGTATATAAAATAGATAATATTTAGTGAAAAAAAAAACTTACACTTGGAAGATACATTCTCCCAAGTGTGTTTAACGTTATAAGACCACTAGTTTGAAACAGACTATTTTATTTATTCATATCAGAGAAATGTTTTTTATTTAATACAAAAAATAGTTATATTATTATTTTTCTTCTTTTTCTTCAGCTTCACCTTCATCATCACCAGCAACCCACAATCCAGAATCTTTACATCTTTGGAAATGATATTTAAATACTTGAGGATCCATTGTTGTAGCAACTTGTTGCAATTTCTCAATATTCCTTTCTTCAAAACATAATCTCATCTCTTCTGGTAATGATTCTAATACTTCTAAAGGATCAATTCCTTTTGGGCTATTCTTAATTCTTTCAGCTTTCTCCTCAGCTTCAATCTCCTTTAAAGCTTCATCTCTCTTTACTTTACCACGATGACGGAGTTTACTTAAAAATTCATCCAATTGAATAGTATGATCCTTCTTGAAAGTTTCATTATTTTGCATAACTTTATCAAAAAATCTATTAACCATAACATAAGTATTTGGTGGAATCTTTAATTCGTTGGATAATTGAATAATATATTGCATATATTGAACATTGGTTGCTACTCTAACTAAATCATTTTCTTCCTCCATTATAGCATGATTTAATGCTTCAATAGTTAAATAATTAGCTACCTCTTCGCAAACAATTTCAGGGTATGTTCTTAAACAATTAGATATCTCTGAAATGCCATTACATTTTTTATATTTTTCTATTGAAGCCTTATGTTGTTCCAAGACATTTTGCATATTTTCATATGCATCCTCAGGTGTTTTTGGTTTGTATTCATCCTTCTTCTTGTTAATACGTGACTTTGAAAATTTTTCACTACTAATTGTATCAACATTCCATGGTTGTTTAGCTAGCATTTCTTCAAATTGTTTCTCCTTCTCTTTAAAATCGTTTAATTGTTTTAGAAAGTTATCAAGCTTTTTTTGATAGTCATTTCTTTCCTCATCGTTTATTGTAGTACTTTCAAGTTTTTCTTTTAATTCCTAAAAAAAATTATTATTATAAATAATTAAAAAAAAAAACATACTGAAATATGATTATTGATGTCTTTCTTTTGATTTTCTAAATCCTTTTTCTTCTTTTCATTTTCAGCCATTTTTTCCATTCTTGCTTGATGTCTCCATCTGAAAAGGGATGGTGTATCTATATTTGGATGAGTATCATCTTCATCATCAGATACTTCAATTTTTCCCCATTTAGAGTAATCAATCGGCATTATTTTATAATAAAATATCGTTTAATAAAATCCTATAAAATATTTTGTTATTAAAATTAAAATTTAACATGTCAAATTATTGAATAGAATAAAAAAATATAATGTTTACTAAAAATAACCATCAATATAACTAAAAATGTCGCAATGACAAATGTTATTAATTCTGTGTAAGAACCTATCAAACTGCTTAACATATATAAATGATAATAACTAGCTTTTAAATGATTAAACTAAAGCCATCTTACATAAAATGATAAAACCTTTTTAAAAATATAAAAGATATACAGCACATATTTATATGAAATCCATAAACATAATTAACACATGATAAAGATTCTAGAAATGTATAGAAACGTTAGAGTTATTCTAGAAAAGTCTATTATATATTGTGGAGATATGTGTATATTGAGAGTGTGGTCGGTTGATTTTTTTTTTATTAATACTATACAAAAATAATAAAGGAATACATATATTTTTAATCTAGTTTTACATTTTTTCTATTTGATTTTTGATTAAAGAAGTTGTGTTTATTAAAAAATTTTTATATCAAAAAAATCAAATATATATACCATTTTTTTACAAATAAGGGATATAATAAAATAAAGAAATATTTAATGAAAAATGACTAGTAATGTATTTGCTGCTTTAGTTGTTGGAAGAAATGTAAGTGGAAGTAACAATATCATAATATTATTATATTATCATAGGTAAATGCCAATTTTGAAGTAGTTTCACCAAATAATTTTCTTTGTACTATCACAGATAATACAAATATATCACATATTGTTATATTTTTGACAGGAGCTGAACCATTTCCTGAAGGATTTGGTGGATCAAGTATGTTTTTAATTATTTTTTAATTAATATGTATAGTTTATATGAGATGGGCGAGTGTAGGAAATACAGACCCCGCTTGGCACTATTTAGGATCCATTTCAAATGATAAACCAAGTGCTATGTTTAAAGTTGGAAATGTAAGTTGAGAACATAATAATTAATATTTACAATTAATTTTTAGCTATACGATAAAGAGCCAACTCACTCAAATATATTTTCTTCACAAAATATATTTACTTTATCACATAATTGCTGTCAAATTGGAATACAAGTTGAATCATTAAATGAAATAGGCCAAAGAACTGCTACGGAAGGAGTTAAACCTTCAATGGAAGGAGAAATGACTGAATTTTGTAAAAAAATGTTGACAAACTTCTTCAATTACTGCCAATCATTTATTACTATTGTACCAAATGGTAATGAATATAATCAAACTGTTGAAGTAATCCCAGCAAAATGTTTAGAGCAATGGTATAATAAATTTGAGAGTAGATTAAAAGTTAATCCAAAGTTTTGGAAAGATATTAATTAATCTCAACCATTATTATTAAATTTTAATTTTTAATGCAATGTTGTTATATATATGTGTATGTGTAGCATTTTAAATTGACATTTAATCTATTGAAAATATGCATATAATGATAAAATGGATTTGGCACTATTTTATAATATAATTTCTAATATAAAATTAATATTTATATGGCTTTTATTTATACAAAACTTAAAATGAAAAACAAAATTAATATTTTTTTTTATAGATAATTCTTTTTTATCATAAGTAATGGTTCATAATGTGGATTGGGAAAATTTCTAATATTATCATTACTTCCATATTCATTAAAATTAGTTTCAACATATAAAGGTTCAGATACATTAACTTTTTCATCCTTTACAATTATATAAGGTTCAGGAGATAAAACTTGTTTAACAATTTTTTGTAAATTATCTGGCGCTATAATATTTGGATTTAAATTACAAGGTAAACCAATCATTGCTCTATTATATTGTTCATATAAAGCTGAAACACAAAAATCCGTATGCACTATAAATATTGTGTAGTCTGAGAAGATTGATGAACAAATATTACAAAAATATAACATCATTGTTGTATATATCAATGTTTCTTATCATAAATATTTAAAATTATCTCTACGATAAATATATATAGGTGTGTTAAAATATATAGAATATATTGGACACAAAAAAAAGGAACAGCTGAAAAATTGTAATGTATTAGTTTTATAATTAAGATATAGTGAAGAGAATTTATAATATATATATTCTGTAGTTTGCACTTTTTGGTTGAAAAAAGTACGCATTAAAACATACAATTGAAAGTATTAATGAGATATATGAGAAATTTTTGAAATAGAAAGTGGAGATTAGTTTTGAAGTAATTGGTTAGATTAAAATTAATGTATTAGAAAATGTTTTTTGAAGTTATACATGGAAAGGTGATTTTTAAAAATGAATATTAAGAATTTATAATAAATGCCATGAAAGATAGGTTGGTTGGAAAGATTTATTAAAATGGTTATGTATAAGAGTTAGTTAATAGACAGTTTGTTTAAATTTTTCATTGTCCAATATAGAAGGATAAAAATTTTATTTCAGGGGTTTGTAATAGCTTAGAAGGTGTAGAGAGTAAAGAAAAGAGAGAGTATGCGGAGAGAGAGAAAAGTATGATAAAATAAAAAGGAAAAGAAAATAATTTTTTAGGGATTTATTTAATAAATATTATTATAATTATAAAACATGTTATATGGAATATATACATAGTTTGATGATATGTAAAAAGTTTTCATGGTTAAAATAATGGTATAAAATGTTATTCAATTTTAGAGTCATCCTCTTTGCTATGATCAATTAGAATATGAGTAAATGTTGGTGCTTGATAAATCATTTCAATTTGTTGGACGTTTGTTCGACGCCCTCCATACCGATTTTTTAATATTACTAAATATTTTTTACTCTTTTTTTCATCTTTCTCGTCTTTCTTTCTAATTATCGCTAAAACATTGTCTGCTTCCTGTGTAATTTTACCACTTCCACCTACATCTTGAAGTTCAAGTGAAATATCACTAGGTGTTTTACGTGGATGCACTACTAAAGTAATATGAACACCACAATCTGTTGCCAGGTTACGTAGAAGACCAATAAATCTATCCTGAAGATTAAATCTTTCAAGAGAAGATGAAGAATCATTATTTAATGTACTTATACCAATTAGAAATTGAAGATTATCAATTACAACATGTTGTATACCACATTGAATTATATTTTCTTTAAGTATATTAAAAATATCATTTATATTCTTATTCCTTAATGTATTCGTCTTCAAAAACATTATATTAGGTTGCCTTTTTTCAAATCTATCTAACCATACTTCAACTAAAGAATGATGTTCTTTTCTATATAAAGGCACCGAAGCATACTGAACAAGCATCCATTTCATTATTTTTTCTTCACTCATTTCAAAACTACATATCATTGTTCTGACGCCTTGCGTAAATAAGTCTATTGAGTATTCTGATATAAATGTTGTCTTACCATACCCACTACCACCAGTTATAACTGTTAACTCTGAAGGTCGTAAACCATATAAATACTCATTAAGTATATCAAAACGAATCCAGCGAGCAAATCCTTTCATCTTTTGTGCATTATCAACAATTTCTGCCTTAACATCCTCTCTTAACTCAGCTAGACCTTTAAAAGCATTTGTGATATTTTTTTCATAAGCTCTCTTAATGATATTACAAATTTGTTCACTTTCTCCTTTTCTTAATAATTCTATTGGTCTTTCTTTTTCAAGAATAATATAACAACGAGAAATATTTAAAATAATGGCTAAATTTTTAGCGTATATTTGTTGTTTCTCTGGAAACCAAAGATATATCTTTTCAAAGGATTCTAAATATGGTATTATTGAATAATCCATGTTACAACCTTTAGGTAATGAAAGAGCATTGAAAGTATTCATTGATTGATTAATAGCTAAAGCATCTCTTTCGTTGGTTGTTAAAATAATTGTTTTTTCATTAAGAGATAATTTATGATAACAAAATATACCTGAAAATCTATTATTTTGAGGATAAAGTTGTTTAATTAATTTATCAGAATTTGTCTGTTTAATTATTTTTAGACCAATTGGTCTTTGAATATTACGGATGAATCTGGGATATATAATCGATAACTGTTCTTCATCATCATAATGTATTCGAATGTTACAATCTCTTAACAAACTTGGTGATAACGAATCAATTCCTAAATTTTTGTTAAATATTTTAAAATTTATATTTAAATTATGATCGAATGATTGAGGAATTTCTTGTGATTCATTCCATATTTTTGTTATCATATCATCTTCATAATATTTCGTTACATTTTTCATTAATGAATCAATTTTATCAGCGATAAAATGTTTTGTCTTATCTGTTCTATAAAAAAGATTATTTATAGAAAATTTATATACATAGGAAACGTACATTTCTTCTGAAAAGTTGTGTTTAAAAGTATTAACATTTTTTTCTTTTCCATAATGTTCCTCCAAATGTTTGGTGAATGATATATTATCATATAAATCTGGATCTAACTATAAAATTATTTATTTTAAATACATTGACACATGTCCTCTTACATCATTTTCATTCAAAAGTTCATTTGGAGATTCTGAAATGATGATTTCTTTTAAAAAATTTGATTTAACTTCGAGCTATAAAGGATACATTAATAAATAAATAAAAATTACCAATTTTTTATATTCTTCATAACTTCCTTCAGCTCCACAATCAATACAATGAGTCAAATTTTCTTCAGGAATAATAAAAGTGGAATAATGAGACCAACATGAATGGCAAGTTGTTGTGACAAAATTTGTATAATGCTAAAAAAAANAAAAAAAATATAAATTAAAATAAACCTTTCTTACAGATTTTTTATGTGGAACATTAAAATTTTTAAGATCATTGATAATATCCGTTGGTGTTAATTGTACAGTAATGGTTTTATCTTTTTTCTTGAATTTTTTTAATAAAAGATCAATTTTACTAGAGTTATCATGCTCATTTTTAGAATGTTCCTGATCTAAAATTCTTAAAGGATCGGTATCATTTTCATTGTAAATTATTGATGACAAAGCAATACTCCTTTTTGTAGTATTTGATAAAGGTGCCTTTTTTTTTAATAACCAGCTTCTACAACAATTCATTAATAATATTCTCCTCGAAATATTGAAAAACATAACTATATTTAAAAAGATTTCGTCTCTTCTGTAACAATTCTCAAATAATGAAAGTCGTTACCTATTATCAGTGACGTGAATTTATTATTAATTTTTGATAAACTAAATTATAAATAAAGTAACATTTTATGAAATAAAAATTTAAAAAGGCTTATCGGTTTAAAATAAAACTTTTGAACAATATTTTAAAAGAACTGCAAATGATGTAAATTAATAACACTATTTTTCAATGAGAAAATGATAAGAAAAAAATTGATAAGAATATTGAATATTTAAACCAGTATAATCTTTAAAACATATGTATTAAAAAAATTTTTTTTCAATGATCAGAACATATATTTCAGAAATCATTTTCATATCCAAAAAATTTATTATTTTTCGTGTACAATATTATTTAATTTATATATTTTTTAGATAAAATGGATAATAAAAAATTAACCTATTTTGTATTATTTTTTTCATTAGTAATATTATTAATAGGAGTAGCATTAATTATTGTAGGAAGTATAGCATTAAAAGATAGTAAAAATCAAAATTGTATCAATGGTGATAAAACTACAACAGAAGTATATAATAATTATTCCGGAACAACAAATAAAATATTATCAACAGTGACGGTACCTCAAAATGAAGAATTAATTAATTATTTTATTCAAATTAATATGAAATTAAATGATTCGAATAATATTATTAATCTTGGAAATGAAATTATTTTAAAGGTAGGGCTTTTAAAAAGTTGGTATTTTCTTGATAAGAATTACCCTTAAACACATTGGTATAATGTGTGTTTCAGGAGGGAAGGGATAATATTTTAAATTTTATTTAGTTCTTTTGTCTTGTATATATTTACTTTGTATTATGTATCGCGCCCTTTTATTGTAAGTATTGATGTCATATTTTTTTATAGGTGAGGAAAGCTCTATTAAATGATTATGAACCAAATTCATTAAGTGTAATAAGCATTGATAATGATTATAATTACTTAACAGATGAAAGATATAATATAATAATTTTAATTTCATATTTGCATAATGCTCCAACGTTGGATGTTGTTTCAAATATGTTAACTCTTAATGGAATAAATGTTTTAAAACATATGAATTTAACAAATAATTATATACCTCAAATTAAAGGTGATGAAACCTGTACAACATTCTGTACTATTAATTGCCCTTGTACTACAAATGTACTTCCAACAACAACTAAATCAGGAGATATGTCTTCAACAACAAATTCTGGAGATATAACATCAACTACAAATTCTGAAGGCATGACTTCAACGACGAATTTTACAAGTGTAACATCAACCACTAATTCTGGAAGTATGACTTCAACAACAAATTCTATAAGTATATCATCAACAACTAATTCTGGAAGTATAGTTTCAACTACTAATTCTGGTAGTACTACGTTAACAACAAAATATTCAAATATGACATCAACAACAAACTCTGGAACAATAACTACATCTACTGCTTGTCCTTTGTCATCATGTAATACTCTTATTGCCGTTGATTCTTCATCTGATATTTTGATACCATATTTATTTGAAAAAGAATTAGAAATAATTCAAAACAATATATCAAAAGTAATCCCAGATTTTAGTCGTGTTGCAATTGCTTCATATAATGAAAAAACTACAATAAATAGTTACTTTAATACATTATCAAATTCCATAGATTTTTCAAATATAATTGGAAGTATAACAAGTAAACCTGGTTCACGTTTAAGCATATTGTTGGAAACTTTATATAACATTACTATTCCAGAGAACACAATTATAAATACAGTCATATTTATTTCTGAATACATTCCAGATGAAATATCGAATTCGGTTAACATTTCTAAATTGATAAAAGAAAGAGGATCACTTAATTTTATTATTTTGGGTACTGATATTAAAGAGGAGTACTTGAAAATTTTAGAGCCAACAAATGTATTTCAATTAGATTTTAGTATATGTGATATTAATGAAGTTAATGATAAATTTAAGAACTTTACTTCATGTCAATCATGTTCTTCGCCATCTTTAAGTAAGTTCTTTTTATGATTATTAAATAAATATTTTTTTTTTGTAGCCACAACAATTTTTTCTGAAAGTTATGAACCATGTAAAAGCAGTATAACATTCTCTATTCTTGGATCAAATGATATACCAACGAGTGCATTTAATGCTCAAATACAAGCTTTAATGAATAATAATATTATACCTTCCAGTTGGAATCATTATGAAAGGATATCAATAATGGAGTATGATGATTCAGCAAATATAAAAGCAAATTTCAATTATTTAGAATCAAGAGAAAATTTCAACAGTATACTTAACTCATTACAACAGGAAGATTCAGGAATAAATTTAGCTAATCTTTTTGCGGCTCTAGAAACAGGATTAATATTTTATCCTAATGATATTGCAGAGAATCATTTTATCTTCGTTTATAATATTACACAAAATGATATACAGAAAGCTTTTCCATTTTCTCAAAAACTAAAAAACAATGGAAGTTTAAATATTATAGTTCTAGGTACAAATTACATATCCGGTTTAAATAATCTTACAAATGGAGCCCGTATTCTGTATTGGGATTATACAACAAAAAATAATGATATATTATTAAAATCTTTTATTAACGATAATCTTGTTTGTGTATTAGCACAAAAGAAATTTTTATAATTAAAATTATTCTGATTTTGGTGATAGATATAATTTCTCTGAATCTGCCGTTAAATAACTGTTGTCATCGTCAAAGTCAATAGAATTTTGAAGTGATTTATCAGTAGATCCATTACTTTTTCTCATTTTTTTTGATTCTTCACTTATTTGTTTTCTTAAATCATCATTCTTTTTAACGAGATCCATTAATTTAGAGAATTTAATTAAGACTCGTTGCATATGAGAGTTTAATTTTTCTATATTATGAGATTCAGCATTCATTATATAAGATGACAAGGTTGTAAAGGATTACTTAAAATTATGTGATTCATTTTTATTAATTTGTATTGATCTATATGCAAATTTATAAATATGTTTATTAACATAAATTTTCATATGATAATTATAAAAAATTTATATTACATTTCTAGGAAAGATAGGATGGAATAAGAAGGAGGTAAAAATATAATAATTAAAAAATTGAAATTTATTTTTTAAATATATTCATCTTTATATGGTTAAAAAATCATTAACGAAAAATTAAAACACAACAAACACACACTAAAATCTAACCAATTAAAAATAAAAAAGACATTAAAATAACTACATAATATATATTTCTATAACCAATATTTTATGATGTAATATATAAAGATGTTAAATATATATGTATACATATCATTTAATAAAATATCTATCACTAAAATTTCTAACCATATATATATTATAAATTGATTTTTACTAAAAGTATTTATATTTTATAAAGAAGTAATCAAGGTAAGTCAATTAATTAGAAAATAGTTTATTTATATATTCAATTATATATTAATGATTTTGATTATTAGTAACGTTTCTTGAATATATATTTATTGCAATATTTTTAAAAGTGAATTTTTATCTTTTAATGATATTAATTTGAAATAATTCTATGAATCCAGTAGAAAAAGTGTTTAGGACCTCTAATATTATAAAAAAAATATTTAGTTTTATTGATAAGTTTGAAGACTACAAAAATATACAAGAGTGTTGTCCACTTTTTAAACATGAAATAGAGAGAACATGTTGTTTGTTAAGTATATACGAAAATAAAATATGTTACATCATATTGAAAGTAAGTTTTTTTTTTTTTTAAATAAAAAAATATTTCAATTAAAAACATTATTAAGGAATTAACTGAAGAAAACACAATTTCAATAGTAATTGATAACAAAAACGATTACCGAGTAACAAATATACGTAAAGAACCAATGAAATTGAAAGAAAAATTGATAAATCGAACTGAAGTCGTTATAATTTATAACTATAAAACGATATCATCGTGGTATAAGAAGGAGGTAATATTGACAACAAATTATTTAATAAAGAATATATTAAAAAATATTGAAACAATAATGTTTTATTTCTCTGATAATAATGCATCAGAATTTTGGACATATCTTCTACCAATGTTTAATACAATAAAATTGGAAAGAATAGGGCAATTTTTTTCACGTTATTTTATTGAAAAATGTGAGATATGTCAACCAAGATTATTTGACTTTAGTTATTATAAAAGTTTGAAATTTATTGATACCTCCCTCCTAGTACATACAGAATATTATGAAGAAGATTGTAGAATGATTAAATGGCTTATCAAGTCATTACGTAACACAACACCAGTAACAATTATAGTAAGAATATTAGGAAATAATGGTAATAATAATGGGATGAATGAAGGAACATACAAAGATTTATTATCATCATCATATGCAAAAGAGGTTGTAAGAAATATTAATAACTCAAATCATTATATTAAACTTGAATTAAATACATCATCATGGGATATAGAAACTTGGTTTGGTAAGGGAAAGAAAAAGAATATAATATATCCACCAAAAAAATTTAAAGAAATATGTTTTAAAAAAATAAAAATTTTAACAATTAACTTAAATAATACTTATTATTTTCCAAATTTTGCCAAATATTATTCTTTCAATAATAAATGTATTCTGGAAGAAGTTACAATAATAATATGTGAAAATTTTGAAGAAGAGTTAACATTAAATATGATTACAAATTTATTTAAAATATTAAAAAATGTGTCAACATTTAAGGATTTAAGTATTATCAATAAAAATGTATATGGACAATCCTTTGTCGAATATTTAATTCAACACATACCAATAAATGTAAAAAAATTGTCTATTAATGGTATCATAAGTTATTCAAATATTATTTTACAATCTATTACAACAAGATGTTTATTATTAGAAAGTTTAATTATGGGTAAACCGAGGAATGAAGAAATATTACCAGAATCATTTTTGTTATCATTAACAGTAATAAAATATTTTAGTTTTTGGTGTTTTGAAGAAGATTCATTTTTTATACCTGATAGTTGTTGTGGAGTTAAAATTGAATGCCATTGTTTTTGGTCTGATGATATGGAATGTTCATGTGTAAGAAGAGTTATAAAATGTCATTATAAAAATGTTCTTCATATTATCGATGATAGTGATTCAGATACAGGATTATATATTCATTTCAACAAGTTTGAAGATTGTATAGTGTTAAAAAATTTATAGGAAAAAAAAAATTAATTTATTATTTTTTAATTATTATTATTTACAATAAATTTAAAACTAATTGATGATGTTACAATTATAATGTACCACTTGATTTTAAAGTTTAGTTACCCTTCCCAAAAATGTTATTTAAATATAAAAACCTATTTTAAAGAATGATAACTTTTATCATTTTTGAATTATATATTGCAAATGCATTTTATAATTTTTCTTATAACATATCGTCTCATCATTTGATACTTTATTTTATAAATGATAGTTTGTATTATCAATTAAATATTATATATATACTTACAAAAATACATCTTTTAATAGTAGATTTTCTAAAACAATCTTAAACGCTATTTAATAAAAAAAAATGGATATCTAATTGTCTGAAAATATTATACTATTATTATTGTGTATGAGTGATATGTTTATATATAATCATAACTATGTTTATAAAATAAACGTTAAAAGATTTTATAGATCTTTATCAGATTTAAACTTTTTTATTATTAAAATTATTAAAAGAAATATCTAACTAATAAAAACAAAGGCTATTCTTATAATCTTCTTGTCTTATTATTACTAACATCAAAAAATTGTTATACTTTTATATCAAAAATTTTAGTCATGATTTACTCTCTATAATATATTTATATTATATCTCAATACATCAAAGAAAAATATATAAATTTTGATTTTTTTTTATGAATCAAAGTTGTAATAAAAATATTTTATATCTTCTTTTAATTTTATCATCTTTTTTATTTATAAAATAATTTATATTGAAACATCTGCTTTTTGTTGAAAAAATTT
>LM523158.1:1991954-2005997 GCA_000941615.1 Parastrongyloides trichosuri | reverse complement strand
ACATCTAATTTTATTCACTTTACCATTCTGTAATATTATTAACCTTTTTTATTATTATAGTTATGATGATTAATATTATTTGTACTTTTTTGTTATATATTAGTAGTAAAAATATATTGGGTTTTATTTGTTTTTATTTATAGTTTCATTATTAACAGAGAGAGATAGATTTTAGTGAATTATTGTATAAATTGTTTTATAAAACGTATTTTGTGTATGATTTATAAAAATTTTATTTTAGGTTTATTTAAAAAAGTTAATATATATATTTTTAAAGAAAATAATAATCAACTACTGATGAAGGCAAAATTAATAATTATATTAATTTTGTTTTTTTACACTAAACAGACAAAATGTGAGGAGGAAGATTTATGTATTGGTCATTCATGTTACCCTGCAACAGGTAATCTTTTAATAGGTAGAAAAAACCAATTATCGGTTACGTCAACCTGTGGATTAAAGCAAATTGAAAAGTATTGTATTGTTTCAAATTTGGTTGGTAATAGTAGTTGCTACCAATGTGACTCAAGAAGACCAAATGTTAATAATCATAGAATCGAAAACGTAATTAAAGAAAAAAATGAAAATAAATATCAAAGATGGTGGCAAGCAGAGAATGGGAAAGAAAATGTTTCTATAAGATTGGATCTTGAAGCAGAATTTCATTTTACACATCTTATAATGACGTTTAAAAATTTCAGACCTTCTGCAATGCTTATTGAACGAAGTAGTGATTATGGAAAGAAATGGGAAGTTTATAGATATTTCGCCTACGACTGTGCTAATTCTTTTCCTAAAATTAGAGAAATTGTTCCAAAAAATCATGGAGATGTTGTTTGTACTGATAGATATAGTTCTATATCTCCAAGTAATGGTGGTGAAGTAAGTAATGTGATAATAGTCATAACATATATTTCTTTTTAGTTAATTTACAAAGTTGTCAATCCCCAAATTCCTACAATAAATCCTTATGCTGAGGAGGTAGCCAAATTATTAAGAATAACAAATTTAAGAATTAACTTTACAAAACTTCATACTCTTGGAGATGATCTCCTTGATCATAGGCAAGATATAAAAAAAAAATATTATTATGGTTTATATGAATTAATTATTCGTGGTTCCTGTTCATGTTATGGTCATGCCCAAAAATGCATACCAATGGATAATAATATAAATAATGTAAGATATTATAATTATCAAGAACAGGTACCTGATATGGTTTATGGAAAATGTCTTTGTACTCATAATACAAAAGGATTAAATTGTGAATTTTGTGATGATTTCTTTAATGATTTACCATGGAAACCAGGTTTTGGGAATGAAACAAATGAATGTAAACGTTGTGAATGTAATAATCATGCACGTTCATGTCATTTTGATGAAGGTGTTTATATAAATTCTGGAAATACTTCGGGAGGTGTTTGTGATGATTGTCAACATAATACCATGGGAATTCATTGTGAAGTTTGTAAACCATATTTTTATAAGGATGTTAATTTACCTTTCAATTCTCCTCATGCATGTAAAGCTTGTTCTTGTGATATTAGAGGATCCTTGTATAATGGGATTTGTGAAAGTGAAAATGATGAAGAAAGAAATTTAATAAGTGGTAAATGTTATTGTAAACGATTTGTTGATGGAAATGATTGTAGTTATTGTAAAGATGGTTTTTGGAATTTAAATGAAAATAATGATGACGGTTGTGAAGAATGTTCATGTAACATATTGGGAACTATTAATAATGAAGGTTGTAATAAAGAAACTGGAGAATGTATCTGTAAAAGATTTGTTACTGGAGATAAATGTAATTCATGTGTTGAAAATTATTATGGATTAAGTGAAGATTTGGATGGTTGTAAAGATTGCGATTGTGATATTGGTGGTTCTTTATCTTCTCAATGTGATAATGTAACAGGACAATGTATATGTAAAAAACATTTTACCGGTAGAAGATGTGATATACCAGAGGATTCATTTTATTGTCCTAACCTTGATTTTTACACTTTTGAAGGTGAAGACAGTGTAAGAAGTGGTAAGGAAAGTATTATAGAGTATCGTGAAAAAAAAAGTAAAAATTATTTTCAAAAATGGAGCGGTACAGGATATGTTAGAGTAAAAGAAGGTTCAGAGTTGAACTTTATGATTGGAAGGGTTTATAAAACATTACTATATAATATTATTATAAGATATGATTCAGAAAGAAATAGTATAGGTTGGGAGAATGTTGAAATAATATTAAGCAGACCAAACATTATTAATAATGAAAATAATGGATCATGTAAAGGTTATAATGTTGATAATGATTATATGATAATACGATTAGAAGGAAATAAAAAATATAAAGAAATTACTCCATCTATATGTTTGGAAGAAGGTATAGATTATCAATTAAAAATAATTTTTAGAGAAAAAATAACAAATTATAATGATAGAAGTGCCTCAATATTAATAGATTCTATAATTATTACACCACCATTAGACGAGTTAGAAATATTTAATAATATGGAGACAGGAAGATATCACTTAGATAGATATACAATCAATTATTGTAGACATTTAATATTATTGTTAACATCAGTTAATGATTTACCAACTATTTGTCAAAAATATACTTGCTCTATTGCTGGATCAATGATAGATAAAGGTATTCAATGTGACTGTGATAAAACAGGTTCTGTATCAGCATTATGTAATATTTATGGTGGAGAATGTTCATGTAAGAAAAATGTTATAGGTAGAAGATGTGATAAATGTGATGTTGGAACATATGGTTTTAGTCCAAATGGTTGTCTTCCATGTGAATGTGATAGTGTTGGAGCATTAGATAATATTTGTGACAGAGAATCTGGACAATGTTTATGTAATAAGAATGAAATAACAGGTAGGCAATGTAACGAATGTTATGAAGGTAGTTGGAATTTTCCTAACTGTCAACTATGTTCATGTAATGGACATACTGAAATTTGTGACCAAAAAAATGGTACATGTTTATCATGTAATGAAAATACCAAAGGATATAATTGTGAAAGATGTCGAGATGGTTATTATGGTGATCCAAGAATAGAAGTTAATATTCCATGTAAACCTTGTATGTGTCCTGGTGGTCCTGACTCGGGAAATTATAATGCTAAGTCTTGTTCATTTAATTATATTTCTGGTGGAACTTTAGCTTTATGCCATTGTAAAAAAGGATATGTAGGAAATACATGTGATGAATGTGATATAAATTATTGGGGAAATCCAAAAGAAGTTGGTGGGTCATGTGAAAAATGTGAATGTAGTGGTAACGTTGATCCGAATGTTGAAGGAAATTGTGATAAAAATACAGGTGAATGTATGAAATGTTTATATCATACTACTGGTATAAATTGTGAACTCTGTGATGATGGTTTCTTTGGTAATGGTGCAGAAAGAAGTTGTGAACCATGTGCTTGTAATAAATTAGGAAGTATTAGTGATGTATGTGATAAAAACACTGGTTCATGTTCGTGTCTACCAAATGTTGTCGGAGATAAATGTAATTCATGTGCTGAAAATCATTATAATCTTAATAGTGGTAAAGGGTGTTTAAAATGTGAATGTGATCCGAATGGAGTTGTTTTAGATGATAAAGGAGAGCCAATTTTATCTTGCGATTTAAGTAACGGGCAATGTCAATGTAAAGAAGGTAGAGGTGGAAAAAAATGTTCTGAATGCAAAAACTATTTTTGGGGAAACCCATCATTAAATGATTGCACTGAATGCAATTGTAATAGAATTGGAAGTTCAAGTGCTCAATGTAATAAAGATAATGGTTCTTGTGAATGTAGAACCGGCTACGGTAATGTTACATGTGATTCATGTGCTTATGGATATAAAGGACAATTTCCATATTGTGAATCTTGTGGAGAATGTTTCACAAATTGGGATGAAATATTAAAAAATTTAAATAATGAAGTAGATNATTTAATAAGGAAAGGTAAAAACATAGAAGATAAAGGAGTACCATCATTTTATGATAAACAATTTAATATAATGGAGTCAAAATTGGATGATATTAAAAAAATGTTGAATAAAAATAAAATTACAGAAGAAGAATTATATAAATTAAGTCATGGTGCAATATTATTTGATGAAAAAATACAGAAATTATCACAACGTTCATCTGGTGCAAAGCATCTTGTTGAAAATTTGAGTAAAAGTAGAGATTCTGTAGAAGAATTTGTAGACATGTTAAAGGAAAATTTATCACTATTAAAAGAAGATATAAATGATTTTGTTGATAAAAGTGAATCATTAAAAGAAACAAATATTATGTACGCTTATAATTCTACTGTTGAAAGCTATAGAAAGTCTATTAATGCTTCGAGAAAAGTAAATGAGAGTCTTTATATATTTAATCAAGGAGATGAGATGCAATATGAAGTACAAGATTTATTAAGAATTCACAAGAATGATTTTGATAAGTTATTTATTGAAAATAATGCAGCTTTAATTTTAATTAAGAATAAGTATAAAAAATTGAAAGAAAATTCTTATAAGTTAAACAAATTGATCTGTGGAGGAATGAGTGAAACATTCGAATGTGATGTTCTTTGTGGTGGACCAACAAATGTGTGTCCATTTTGTGGTGGTGAAGCTTGCAAAAATGGTGCTGTACCAAATGCTGTTGAAGCAATAAATTTTGGTAATGAAGCGATTGAAAAATTAAAACAATTAGAAGATATAACTGAAAAGAAAATGTATGAATTAAATATTCTCCAAAATATTGTCAACAAAACACATAGAGATGTTGATAAAGTTATCAATTTATTGAATAAAACTAAAAATGAATATTATGACGCAGGTGTTGTTAGTGATGATATAATGGAAAAAATTGATGAATTTTTAAATAAAGATAGAATATCGATGGAGAATATTTCAAACATAATTAACGAAATAGATAAGATGAAGATTGATATAGATAGGGATGAAATATATAAATTGACAGTCAATTTGTTTAGTACAGTACGGACGATACCAAATGTTGATGAAATCTCTAGAGAAGCAATTAAAAATAAGACAAGGGCATATGAAATTATGGAGAAGGCTAGAAATAGTCTTAAATTGAGTAAAGGAGTTCTGAATGATTCTAGGAATGCTCAAGATATTATTAAAAATGTTATGGAAAACATAATTAATATTCAGAGTACAATAAATAACTTTAGTAATAACATTATCGAAGGACGTAATAATTTTTATAGTGGAGATAGAATAGCTAAGAAAATTGATGAGGAACTTAATGAAATAAAAGAGTACTATAATTCATTGAATAAGAAATTTATTGATATTAAAGTAAATGAATTGAAGAGTAATACAACAATGGAAAATGCTATAGATAAAGATTTAAAAACACAAGAAATAATTAAATCAATTAAAGTGACAGCTTTTGATCTTAAAAATGATATTGTAAAAGGATATAAAGTAATAGAAGAAAAATCTCGTTACGGTTGTGGTTATCTTTTGGAAAGAGCAATACCGTTAAGGGAAAGAGCAATAAATTTTATTGAAAAAGCATCTACAGTAGAGGATGAAATTAGAGAGCTTGAAAATATAATTTTTGATAGTGAAAAAGATATCGAAAGTATGATGAATGAAATTGATAAAGAGACATCCATTATTGATAAAAATATTGAAGAATATTTATATATTGAGGAACATTATGAAAATTGTGATTTTTAATAACTATTTTTTATTATCATTATTATTTTATACATTAATCTCTTCATTGTTTTATATAATTATTTAAATGATAATTTTTTTTTTATTTCTTATTTAAAGATTTGTTATTATCTTTATTAAATATTTGAAGTTGGATAGATAAAAAATATATTTATTTAGTTTTATAATTACAATTTTTAGATAATGAATACTATTTCAAAATCAAAAGTTACTTCACGTGAAAGAATTCGTCAACTTCAAGTAAATGATGCATTTTTAAAAGTAAATTTTATTTATTTATATGTAATAGTAATTCATTTTAGCTTCGTTTAATAATACCATCATATCCAATAAATAGAAGAATGAGTAAGCATGAAATATTAAAATCTGCCATAAGATACATAAAAATAATGGAAAATATCTTAGAAAAATCATAAAGTATATCTTATTTTGTTTCTCAACCATGTATTATCACTATGAAATTTGGGATCACCTAATATAAGAGCAGCTTTTTTATATGAATAATAATAAAATATTGAGAATGCTCTTTGAGAAATATATATTGCTAATAATTGATAACTCCATACAAATTTGTTCTTACTATACCATCGTGATCTCTACAAATAAATATTATTATTGAAAATTATTTTTAAGTTACCAAAATAATTGTATCTGATACGATTGAGATTAATAAATATGATAATGATATAAAAATGACAGTTCTAAATTTTATAATTAAATATTTAATTAATCCTGCTTGAAAGACAAATGTTGAAGAGAGAGATATAACAAGAAGTATAATTCCCATTACCGTGCATACATTTTGTATACTAAAAATAACTTTATAATTGGTAAAAGTTAATACTTACATGAAAAGCATTAATAATGTTTTTTTTGATGAATATAGGCATGTTGTTAAAGTATTTAGGAGAAGATCGAGAAATAAAATAAATAATTTTACAAATACTAATGTATTATAACTTTGTGTCATTGTCGAATTTAATGAAAATATTATTTCGTATAAAATTTTCCAACTAAAGACTTGTTTCCATGGAAACTTAGATGGTTGATTTAAAAATTTATATATTGAATATTTAATTATTATAATAAAAAATGATTATAAAAATAAAAATAAATAATAATTGAAATTTTTATAGTGCTATAAGTTTTAAATATGGGATAAATAATATGATTTCATAACAAATATACTATACAAAGAAAGTTGATTATTAGTTATTCAAGCTAAATTAGTTTTAGAATAATCATTAAATTTAATTGTTCTTGATATTTATGTATAATATGTCATTAAATAATGAATGTTAAACTTAATATGTTTATAAAATTTACTGATATCAAAAAATATTGTGTTCATTAGACTGAATAGTTTATATAAGTTTTACTTAACAAAATAAATTTCTTTATTTTTCTTATTACTTTCTAAATAAAGTAATAATGATTTTTTCTTTTTCAATATCTAAAAAGAATCAAATACGAATGTTAATTGTATTATGTAATTGTACAGGATTAATATTATCATACCTAAGTTTATGGATAGCCTGTAAGTTTTATATTTCTTAATTAATTTAAAACATTTAAGTTACTTTTGACATTGAAAGAAGAATATTATCTTTTGGATGTTCAATGGCAGCTTTAATATTCCTAATGACATTGGTCAATATATTTGCTGTAACATATGAAATTAAAAAGATTCCTCTTGAAAGTATTGTTACTATCTTCCTTGTTTCAATTTTCATCATACTATTTAATATTTGTCATGGCTTGATAATCCCTAAAATAGCTACAAAATATTATTCAATTATATTAAACATTATGGCTGTTTTTGAACATATTATTTCAATGATGCTTACAATTATATTACTTGAATGTTATGAAAATGAAATTTCAAACAATTCATTGGATTCTGAGGGAGATGTTTAAATTTTTGAATAATTTTTTAAATTTCATTTATATACCATTTTAAATAAAACAATTTTATCAAACTTTTTTTAATTTATTTGTATATCATTGCATTGCCTAAATGAGATATTATATATTTTCGATATTTAGAAGTAATAATGATTTTTAACTTATATTTTAGAAAAGTCATAAATTTTAACGAAACTTAAAATATTATTATTGATATACATGCCTTTTATTGCTATAATAATTATTCCTTTCAATTCTTTCAATTTTAATTTCTGTACATATTACAAAGTATTTTTAAAAAATTAAAACAATTTCTACATTTTTGTACATAAGCAGGTACAAATATATATTTTATTTTCAAATATGGATATCTTTGGAATAATCCAATTATTATATCTAATACCTTCTATTCTACTAATTTTTTATGTTGCATTAATTATTGCAAATAAACTGTACATTCATGATTCAGAATATGCTCTTGAATTTTATTCATTAATGGTTATGAAGTTTTTCAATGATATAATATACCAAGTCTCAATACTTTGTTTCTTAAGACTTCCCAATTGGGGATTTTTTCATAATTTTTTTTTAGACCATTCTATAACAGCTTCTATATGTTATTTTGTGGGTGCCGTTAGCGTTAGTATATCCAATCTTCATGCTTTTACAATCTCATTAATAAGAATGATTGCATTATATTTTCCTTTTTATTATTCTAAGATTTGTGAAGGTAAAAAATTGTATTGGTATATTTTGTTTTTAATTACATTAAGTACATCAATTGGTTTACCAATATTTTATTATGATGTTAATTATATATACAATGATGAGACAAGATTACTTTCGCCAACCTATGTTTCAAATTCAATACCATATTATCAATTTTTTTATTCTATCGGTTATTACGGAACACTTATTATAAGTTCATTCATATTAAACATTGCTAATTTGAAAGGGTTATGGAAGAAGGATAATAATAATAGATTCAATCTAACAGATAAATTATTTCTATTTTATAGTTTCTTTATTTTTTTTACAAATTGCATTATGGAAGTTACCTATGTATTCATAATAATGGGAAATTATTTTAATGAAACATCATTAATAAATCTTGGAAATTTTATTCTTGTATTTGCTGGTGACATAAATACATTGGGAGATTTTTATCTTTTCCTTCTTTTAAAGTTTGTTGTTATAACTATTTAAAAATTATTTATTTGTATCATTTTTCAGACCATCATTAAGAACAGCAATTAAAGAAACTACAATAAAAATATTAAAATTTTAATGAGACCAAATTATATGTGAAGAATACAAAATTAAAAAACAATCTTTATTTTATTTTTCAATTAAATATACTTACGTCAGTCTATAGAACAACAATAATAAAGAAAATAATTGCTTTTTATCATTTTTATATCTTAAGACAAGTATGAAGAACAAAAATTAAATCATTACCACTTCATTAGCAACACCTTTTTAATTTATCAGCATTTATGTGAAAGTTGCAAAAATTTCTTTAACAATTAAATAATTTATCTTTTTTCCTTTTCCTTTCATATTTTATAAAAAAAATTATAATAAGGTTATGCTTCATTTTTTTTTNTTTTTTTTTATTTTACCACGCAAAGTTATGAAAAATAATTGACAAAATTTTATTATATAAAAATGAATTCATTATAAAAACATTATTTAATAAATATTTAAATCATTTTTTAGAGAAAGCATGAGTATCAAAATAATTGAATCTATTCAACTAACATACTTGGTACCATCACTTCTTTTTATGACGTTTGTTGGTTTTATTATTTTATACAAAATATTAACAAAATCAAAGAATTTTCAAAATGAATTTTATCCATTAGTATGCTATAGAACCTTTAATGACATCTTGTATCATATATCAATTTTATTTACATTGAAACTTCCATCCTGGTCAATTATGCAATCTTTATATTTAGAAAATCAATTTATCGCATCTCTGAGTTATCTTTTTGGAGCTACAACATGTTGTGTACCATTTATTCACACTTTATTTATATCTTCACTTCGATATTTAGCCATATATTATCCTGTTAAATATAAAAGAATCTCTAACAGGACAACAACTTTTATTCTTCTCCTACTTTTATTTATAATTAGTTTTGGCATTGGATTACCAACACTGTTTTTTGATTCTAAATATGTTTATAACGATTTAACAAAAACTGTTTCCCCGGTATTCACAACACATAGTGTTGCTTATTATCAAATAGGATATGCTATAGTTTTTTATTCAATTACTATTATCATATCGGTTGTATGTAATATTTCAAATTTTATTGGTTTATGGAAAAATAATAAAAAGAATGGGAGAAATAAAAGATCAGAAATTTTATTTGCTTTATATTGTCTTTTTACCTTATTCACAACATGTTTAATGGAGGCATACTTAATTTTAAGAATTGGAGGAAATTTTTTTGAAAATCAAGTTATGGTAATTATTGCAAACTCAAACTTAATATGGATTGGTGATTTATCAACATTGGGAGATTTTTATTTTTTAATTATCATTAAGTAAGTTTTATAGTAATAACATATTGACAATTATCATCTTCCAGTTCTGAGGTTAGATTTGCAATTAAAGAATTTTTCCATAAGCTTATAGGAAAAGAAATTACTTCTTCAATCAAAACAACAGAAATTAAAAGTACTCAACAAAGTAAAGTATTACGTGGGGGTAAAGTGGTTTCATGAATAATATAAATTAAAAATTCTTTTTTATGTTGAAAATATAATTATCATGAATATTAAAATGACAAAAATTCATTAACCCAACTAAATACAATAAACTTTACTTGTAATAAATGTTAATATGTAATGAGTAAATAATATAATAACATTATAAAAGTAAGGTAATATTAAGGAATAATTTCATTTACCATTTTTTAATTAATAAAAAATGTTTTTAAAAGTTTTGGAAGTACTTCAAATTTCTTATCTTTTACCTTCATTATTACTTATGGCATTCGTTGGTTCAATACTTTTATACAAAATTTTGGTTAAATCAAAAATTTATAACAATGAATTTTATCCATTAGTTTGTTATAAAATATTTAATGATATAATTTATCATTTAGTTATTCTTTTTCTTCTAAAATTACCATCATGGGGAATTAACAAAAATTGGTATTTAAATAATAATTATTTGTCTAAATTGTTTTATTTTTTTGAAACTGTAACTATTTCCGTACCATTTTTTCATACCTTCTCTCTATCAGTTACTCGTACAATTGCAATATATAGACCAATAACATATAAAATTCATTTTACACCAAAAACAACCAAGAAGATAATTCTATCTATTTTTATTATTACCTTTCTTATTTCATCACCGACATTACTTTTTGATTCCAAATATTTATATAACTCTAATGATGACATTACTTTTCCAATGTTTTTGAATCAAAAAGTTTCATATTATCAATTTTTTTATTCCATATTTATATATGGAACACTTATGATGGCAACATTTGTTATCAATGTTATGAATTTGTATGGAGTATGTCAAAAAAATAAAACAAGTAGAAAGAAACAACCAGATAAAGCATTTGGAATTTATATAGTTCTTACCTTTCTTTCTTCATGTCTAATGGAATCATATTTTATAATCAAATTTTTTGGAATATATCTTGAAAACTTTGATCTGATAATTTTAAGCCAATTCTTGTTATCGTGGATTGGTGATGTTACAACCTTCTCTGATTTTTATTTCTTTTTATTCATAAAGTAAGTTTTATCAAATAATTTATTAATTTAATTTTTAAGTCCGGAGATTCGAGTAACAATTTTTGAATTGTTAAATTACATTTTTAGAAGAAAAAATATGTTCCATAATCAAATTGTTGAGTCTTTTGAACTCAAAACATTTAAATACACAGTTGGAAAAAATTTAAACGCTGAATTACAAGAATAATCATTTTTATATATAACTCCTTTTCTTTTACTAAATAAAAATAATTGGAAACTTTTTTGACTAAATTAATTTTAGTTCTTTTGCAATTAAATATGAATATTAAATAAATATTATTATATAAAAAAACGTTCTATTTTTAGTAAAAAAAGATATCTTTTTATAATTAAATTTAATTGTCTTTTTAATTATTTATGAAACTGGAACTATTTCCTTAACTAATTTAATATGTAGTTAAAANGATATTTTTTAAAAAAAAACACTATACTTCCCACACATTAATTAACTTATAAGTAATCAAAATTTTAGAAATTAATTAATATCCTTATTACTTAATTTAAAAGAAAATAATTTTTATTAAAGTATTCATTTACAATTATTTTGTAAAAATGGTAGATGTTTTAGAAATATTTCAGTTAATATATTTAATACCATCGTTACTATTTATGATATTTGTTTCAACATTAATACTGATAAGAATATTAAACAAAGTACCTAAATTTCTAAATGAATTTTATATTCTTGTTGTTTATAGAACTTATAATGATGTTCTTTATCATGTAACAATGATTCTTTTTTTAAGAATGCCTTTTTGGAATATATTCGCTAACATGTATATACAGAATAAATTTTTATCAAATTTAGCTTATTTTTTTGGAGCATTTTGTTGTTGTATACCTTTTTTACATTCATTTTTCCTGAGTTTAATAAGATTTTGTTCAATGTATTATCCGGTCAAGTACAATCAATGTAAAATAAGAATAACTTTAAGGTATTTATTACCATTCATGACAATATTTGCTTTACTTATTGGAATACCAAGTTTATTCTTTGATTCTTCATACATTTTTGTTGCTAATACTATTACACCAACGATTTATTCAAAAGAAGCTTCTTATTATCAAATTGGTTATGGAATAATATTTTATAGTCTATTAATCATTGGAACTTTAGGATTAAATATTGCAAATGGAATTGGATTAATTAAAAAATCAAAAATTAATAAGAAATCAGAAAAAGTATTTATATTTTATAGTTTCTTTTCTTTCATTACTTCTTGTTTGATGGAGGGTTACCTTTGGATAAGAACAATTGGTGTATTTATTGAAGATCCTTTTTTAATTGGAATTGCCAATAATTCGTTAATATGGATAGGTGATATATCGACTTTGTTAGATTTTTATTTTTTTATATACATAAGGTAAATTTAAAATTAGGACTACGGTAATAATACAAGTCATTATAGTTCTGATATAAAAAAAGAGATTAAGGAATATTTTGGTACAATTTTTAAATACAAAGTAAATGATATTCAAAAATCAGAAAGAAGAATTGAACTAATGGAGAATTCTGGTCCAAAATAAAATATTTGATATTGTTTTAACAAGTTATTTTTTTTTATTTTTCATAAAAATAATATATATAAACTTATTATAAGAATATTATTATACAATTCTATAAGTCTTTGTAAACAACAAGAATATATTGGATGACTTTTAAAATATTAAAAGATAATTTTACTTAAAGTGTTCATTCAATAAATTATTTTTTAACTTCTTTTTTTTTATCCTCATAGTTATGTTGATTGTTATCAAATGATATGAAAAACTAATTAATATTTTCATTTTTCAAAACATCTACACTTGATGAAGTTATATAAATAATGGTAAATATTGATTACATTCTTTACTTATTCCAGAAATATGAATACGATTGCTGAATCTATTCACCTATGATATTTAATGCCGTTATTATTTGTTAATGATATCTATCTGTTAACGTACTTTTTTTAATAAGATAATTGTCAAAAATGTACAGGAATTTTAAAAATAATTTTATCTGTTTGTATATTTTATAACATTGGAAAAAAATTAATATTGATAATAAGTATTAAAACAAAATTATTTATTTTAATGAACCCTCAACATACTGTCATTCTTTTTTTCATTCATTGTCTTAATTTATATTTAGATTTTTATCTATGTATTATCTAGTTAGATATAAAAACTATATTAACAAAAAAGTTAATTTGATAATAGAATGATCCATATTTCTTTTTAGTGTTTCTATTGGTGGTATGTCATGTTTACTTTTTTAATTTATCATTTATTTACAATAATGCAACTAACGATACAGAAGAATCTACTCATATAAAAGCCACCTGATATTATCAATTTAGTAAAGCTGTCTTTTTTTATGGTACATTTGCTTCAAAAACTTTATGCTTTAATATTTTCAATAGCATTGGGTTTATTTAAAAATTTAGGATTAAAAATAAAAAAAACAACTGAAATATCTTTTATATTTAATAGTTTCTTATTTTTTTACTGATTACTTTATAAAGGCATATTTTTGGACTAGAATGAGTGATGTATTACTACTAATAAAAATTTAATTGTTATTAAAAATAATTTATTGATAAAGATAAGGGAGATTGTAACGTTATTAAATGGTTATTACCTTCTCTAAATCATTTAATTTTTGAA
>LM523158.1:1871077-1991823 GCA_000941615.1 Parastrongyloides trichosuri | reverse complement strand
TAATAAATGTAATTATAAACTATTCATTTATTAATACTATAAAATCTTTTATTAAAAATAAAATATTAATAAATTTTCAAGGAAAATTTTATCATTTAAAATATTTTCATAAATTATGTTCATTAATATTCTTGAAATACTACAATTAACTTACCTTATTCCATCCTTAATATTTATGACAATTACTGGTACCGTACTATTAAGAGAAATATTGTCAAATTCAGCAACATATAAAAATGAATTTTACTTATTAGTATGTTATAAAACATTCAACGATATTATTTCTTTACTATCAGTTATTTTTTTAATAAAACTACCGCAATGGGGTATTTTAAGTAATTTATATCTGAATAATAATTTTCTATCAAGTTTATCTTATTTCTTTGGAAGTTCAACTGGAGCAACGACAATATTACATACATTTTTTGTTAGTTTTATAAGATTCTGTGCTTTGAATTATCCAATCAAATATAGAATGTTTTTTGATTCCTCCAAAAAGAAATTTTTGATCATTTTTATGTTAATATTTTGTATCTGTATTGGTACGCCATCATTATTTTTTCAAGCTTGTTATGTTTATGTTAACCTTACAAATACAGTTACTCCAATAATTGATACAGAATCTGCGTCTTTTTATCAATTTTTTTATGTTGTTGTGTTGTATGGTATTATTATATCTATCACATTTGGTTTAAATATTTCCAATAGTATTAGTTATTGTAAGAATACTCTAAATACAATTAATAAGAAAAAAAATGAAATATCATTCTTCTTTTATAGTTTTTTTACATTTGCTACAGCCTTTTGTATGGAAACTTATTTAATGATACGAATTTTTGGAGTATTTACAGGTAATGAAACGTTAATTTGTTTAGCAAATAAGTTACTAGCATGGATTGGTGATATTTCAACTCTTTTTGATTTTTATTTCTTTATTTATATAAGGTAAATTATCGTTTAAATTTTTTTTCATTTCCTTTTAGTCCTGAAATTCGAATTACTCTAAAGAAAACATTTAAAAGAAAAGAAAATAAAGTAACTCCGAATAAATTAATTAATAAAATTACAGTACATAATAAAAATCCCACACAAATATTATAATTATAAATTATATACTTCAAATATAATTAAATATTAATAATAATGTTTTTTCTAAAAATCATATAAATGAATAACTATATCAGGTATATTAATTTAATGAGAATGAGAAATTTATAACTAAAATGTAATGGACATTTTTGAATTTTTTATTAATTTAATGGTATAAAAATATTACCAAGTAACTCATAATTTTTAAACTTTTCATACCTATATTTCTATTTTTGGAGAAAAATGAATCACAAAACATTTATAATTGTTGGAGAATACTTTCTCTTAACTTTTTTTACTGTAACTGTAGTAGCTGTTTGGGTAACTGTATGCTTAAGAGTTAGAAAATGTTATAGAAGATTTAATCAATTTTTAGAACAATGATTGAATAATTACTTTACATATATAAATTGTTTACAAAAATAAAATTTTATTCTTGAACAATAACTTTACATTAAAAAAAGTTTTTCTAACCATGTATTAAATTATGATAACTTTTTAAATATATTAATTACAATAAATATCAAAAAATATAATCATTAACTTTTTTCTATTTAAAGTAATATTAGTAATAATAATTAGAACAATGATATAACCGTTTGATAAAGAAAAATGATAGTAGGCTTCACGATCAAATATATTGAAGCAAAAAAAAATGTTAACCAAAAACTTTCAACAAAAATCATTCTTGTCCAAGGAAAGTGTACTAAACGTGGCTTTGAATTTGGGAATGCATCATATTTATAATAATATTCTAATAACTTATCTTTTTCTACATAACATTTATATAAAAATTCTTGTAGATATTTTTCATCACACATCTCACTTGTTACTTCATAAATTTTGTAATGTATACCAACAGTACTATTATTGTTTGGCCATTCTTGTAATAAAACATCTCTAAGATCTGGTACTTCACCTTTATGATAACCTAACGTACAGTCAACTATATATTTAAGGGGTTTCTTAATAAAACCTTTCTTATCTTTCTCATTTTCTTTTATATTTTTAGGACCAACAACATCGAGTATGGCTTTTGCAGCCCCTATTCTAGGATATGCACAATGTTTAAGATGTTTCAAATTGTTTTGTAATGAGAATTTTGCTCCAGATTCTTTAATTAAATAAAAACGAGAACCTTCTGGATACATAACAATATATCCAAGATCATTTGTCCAGTATAAAGAGTTTAAATGTTTCCTAAAATCATTTAACACTCTTTCTCTTCTTTTAGCTCCACCATTGATAAAAAAGTTTCCATGTGCCATCCACATAAACCCAAGTGGTGTCCATTTCCAAATATTAAAAATTACCCAAATATATCTTCCAGCAAGTTTGCTTTTTTGGTAAAATGCCGTCATTAATATAAAATGATCTATTAAACCTAAATGATTGGGTAAAAATAATGCTCTCTCATCTTGAATCTTTGATAAATCATCTCCGTATTCTATAACATTTAATCCTGCATACGATGCTGTTGCAACCCAATGATCATTTACAAGATGGCATACTCTATGTTCAAGGTAATTAAACCATTTATAACTGTAAAAAAATTAAATTAAATATATTTTATCATTGAGAATAAGTTTTATTATACTGACACATATTTTTTTTTTATTATTACTTCTTATCAGAATGATAACCATCATAAAAATTCTTTAGATCAAAATCACAAAATATTAAAGAACAATATTTTAATTTTAAAAAATACTTACCTTACCCATCTTATAGGTTCTAAAAGAATATACCTTATCATGATAACACCGAAAGGTACAATTAAAGCAGTCATAATTAACCATATTATAGCCGTACAAATGTTAAAAAAATTAGTAAAAGCAGTGATAGCCAAATTTTCATTATCGTTATCGGTATCATCAATAATTTCATTGTCTATCTTAGTTGAATTTCCCTCATTATTCATGACTTTATTTCTGTAAAAGAATAAATATATAATAAAAATGTTTTAAAATATAATATTACTTTGAATCAAGAATAATACTGGATGCTCCATCATGATGATCATCTAGAGGGTTTGTAGAGGTGGTAATCATTTATCTTCTTTGATTAAGTATATATATTTATAAACAATAAATATTTAAATATATATATATATATATTTCTGTCTTTTGTATCAATCTTTTCTCTCTCTCCTTCAATATTAAATAAAGAAGGTTAATAATTTTTATGATTACTTTTCTATCTTTTTAATTCTTTTAAAAATATAAAATGTTGCTCCTCCTATATCTTTTCTTTGATTCTTCCTCTTTTGGAGAATGATTAGAAAATGATTATACTATAAATATATAAAAGTTAATTTTTTTTAAAGTCTTTTTTTATTAAATATTATTTGGATAGATAAAATATTGATAATCGTATGATAATTCATATGAAATGTTAACATTCTGTTTAATATTAGTAATAAAAAAGTGACATCTTAAAATTGATGATAAAAAGTGGTTCTCTTGAATTATTATTGTTCATTTTTAATCTTTAGACATGGTATAATCTTGCAAAAATTTTAAAAAATAATAATAAAAAAATAAATATAAAAGTCTTGGGTACAAAGATGAAAAATAAATAAATAAATATATTTTAATAAATAGTTTAGTAAAACAAATATAAAAATTATTGAGAAGAAATAATTTGGAACAATACTTTTATACTAATGTTAAAATGTGTGTATATGTAAAGAAGAGAAAGAAGCTTAGAATGTATAATGTTAAATCAAAGTACATGATGATACATGATTTGATATATATTTATCATTATAAATATTATTTTGAGGTAATGTTACATTAAATGAATATTATATATTTATTTAATGAAAATTAATAATAATAAAAACAATTATTTAGGTATATTTCAAATGGGTTAACAGATGACATAGAAGTAAAGGAAAGATAAAAATATCAATAAATTTATGTTTTTAGCAAAGTATGAATATAGAGGAAACATATTCTATTATTTAAATTTATTAATTATTCTAGAAAAACCATTGCTTCACTTTTCAAATAATACATGTCGACAAAGTATAGATATACAAAAAAAATTGATACTCTATTAACGGAAGTTAAGATAAAAAGATAATGTACAATTAATGGATAATTTTGATAAAAAAAAAGGTAAATATTGGATAAACATTAAAATAAATAGATAGTTAATAAATATTTTTTTCAATATTTAAAAAAATTATTCATCTTATTGAATATAAGGATTGACACTTAAGAAAGACCAATTACGATTTAAATATCCTTATTCGTTCTCAAGGTTTTTGTCGTTAAAAACAAATATTTCTTTATTTGAAACAAAATATATTTTATAAATATATAACTAAAAAAAGTGTTTAGGATTAAAATTTTTTTTTATGAGATAAAACTTTTCTAAATAAACTAAAAAATATTTATTTTAATAAATATTTTATAAATGCTATATCTATTTTTTATCTTTATTACAAAATGTATCTATTTAGCAAACATATACTAAATAATTTTATATATATACTCTAAAAATATATTCTCTTATTTTCCTCTCAGCAAACATTTCTATATTTAGATATAATAGTAATATTTGTTTGTTATAATATTATAATACATTATAATAACTTTTGATAAATGATAAATCGAAAAGGAATAATTTCTAATATATATTATCATTTTTTCAATTAATTTTATAATACTTTTATATAAATAATGTATATATATATATATAATATTATTTAGTATCAATATAGAGAAAAGTATTGATAAGGTAAATTGGTAATAATAAATTATATTAATAAAATTATACATTCAAGATCTATAAAAAAAAATTTTTAACAACATATAAAGATTTTATATTAAAGAAAGAACCTTTATTTAAATGTGACTCATTTTCTTTCCTAAATATAATATCACTTTACGACCTTTTCGTCAGGAGAGAATATATAAATGATTCTCTCTATTCTTCTCCTTTCCTATTTTCCTCTCTCTTTTTCTCCTCCAACAATACATTAAATATTTTTTTAAGAATAAAGGAAAAATGAATGCAAATTTTTAGGGTGAAACATTTAAAATTTTAATAAAAAGGCTGATAAATGATTACAATTTTAACAAAGTAAAATTAATCTACAAAATAAGTGTATACTCAAATTTGATAATACACAATTCTATTAATTAGATAAAACTATATGTGTACACAAAATTAAAAAGTTTTATTTAAGAATATTAATATATGTACTATTTAACTATTTAAGATACATTTTGAATTTATTTAAAACCTTCATAGTGCAATAGGAACTTGATTATATATATATATATTCTATAACATATTTATATATACATAACTACTGTTCTAAACTTTTTAAAAGTAATAAAAGCTCTAAATACGAATAAATTTAATTTTTTATATAAATAAAAATTTTAAAAGCAAAAAAAATTAATGAATTCCAAATATTGAGAAAATTTTGTATATTTTTATATAGTAAATTTACACAATGAAATCATAATAATTTCATAATCTTTCAAGTATCAATAGTTTTCAAAATATAAAAATGTCTTTTTTGTTACCATTTTAATTTTTATACTAAAAGTAAATTGAAAAAAAAAATTATAGAATTTTTCTATCAATTGAAACAATCAAATAAAAAGAAGTGTTATTTTAATAATATTAGAAAAATTATATTTAGTTATACAATTATAAAACAAATGCATAAATATTTTATTTGTTTAAAAAAATCTACAATTTTACATGTTCATTTTTACATAATTTACTAATTATACCGTTTTTCATAATTAATCGAAAAAATATTTATATACTTCTTTCATTGATCCACTATTATAACTATTTATAAATTAAAATAAATGAATTTTTTTTAATATTATTAATGGTATATTACACCTAATGCCAGAAGAGCAAGATGTGATAACATAAATATAAAAACAAAATGCAAAAATTTTTCATTAACTTTAAGCTCCTTAATATCAGAACTACGAATTTTATAAATTAGACGAAATTCTCCAGAATTTTCTTCTTCATTTAAGTTATATATACAATGATAAAATCCCATATTGACATGCCTTATTTCTCTAATAAGAATAGTTCTATTGTCACTGCTTCTTAATGTATTGTAAGGTAATTTTGTAAAAATAACTCTTTGATAATTTCCTTCAACATAATTCCTTGGATCACTATCAAAATACATCCCTCTCTCAAACTTTATATTCGATGCTGATAAATCTGGACAACTTAAAGATATATTTGTCCCTGATAACATATCCGAATCTACTAACAAAGTAATTGGAGCAAATCTTATAGGTAATATTTCGGTTACCTTTATTATTCTTTGTGAAGTAGCAACCTTATTTTTAAACACGAATTTACACTTAAAGTCTCCAATAAAATGTAAAAATTCAAATTTTGTGTCCCTTAATGGGATCTCACTAAAAGTCAATTTAAAGCGTAACCTATAATCATTTTCTTGTTTTACTTCTGTAGGATACGCTAATACTTTCCAAGAATTGTCAACCATTTTTTTTAGTACACCTATTTTTATCTCATATTTTTCTAAAATATCAGGATTCAAATCTTTTGTCCCACATATGAATTCTATAGTTTTTGAATTTTGAATTCTAAATGGTCCACCATTTAATGAAGCAAAATCAAATTCGTTTCCATCACTTATTAGTTTATAAAATTCCACATTTTCATCCTTTATTATACTACTATCATCTGTTGAAGAACCTTCATTTCTACCTCCTTCGCCTTTTACAGTTAAAAGGATACTCTTACCAGTGATATCAATTCCACCTGATGGAATATTTTGGTAAGAATTGGAAACATCAGGAACTAAAAAAGCTAGTAAAATAATGGTGAATACAGCACCTAATTTATTCATCAATAAAATTAATTTAAAGAGTATTATGAATTTTATTTACACCACCTCGTCATAAATATTAATAGACATTTGAATATTTCTTTTTAAAATGTTAATAATTCATATCACCAATATTTAGAATTTTCCATTCGTTACATTTGTAAGCAGTTAACTTCATCAACATTTCTAGTAACTCCGGTTGGAGAAACATATACCCAAACATTGTTAGCTTCATCACACTGTAATGTTGCTATAACTGTTGGAAGGAAATTTTCATCAGGACCTCCTTGATCAATATTAAACTTTAAAATTTGTTAAAATTATATTTTTATAAAATTTATTTACCTGCATAAATGTTAATGAATTTGGATTTGCAGAAACATCACATGTAACAGTTATTTTATAAACCCCATTAACAAAAGTACCTGTATCACGAGCTGGTGTTGTTGTTGTATCATCGATGGCTGGCGTTATTACTAATGGAGCATTTGTACAAGGAATTTGTTGAGCTGCTGAAAGTTTAAATACGTTTTAAAGATTATTTTAATGGCATTATGAATCAAATTTTTAATTTAAAACTTACTCGTTGTAGATGTTGGATTTTGTGTTGTTGTTGTACTCGTTGTTGGAATTTGTGTTGTCGTTGTACTCGTTGTTGGAGTTTGTGTTGTTGTTATACTTGTTGTTGTACTTGTTGTTATAGCTAAAATAAAATAAATTATTATAAGAAAAATATTAGGGCTAGAGGATTTTCTATTAAGAATGCCATTAAAATATGTATTTAATTTATTTTTGAAAAAATTAACCTGTAGAAGTTGTAATATCAATTATAAATGTTGTAGTATCTGAGTCTAAATTAGGGGCTGCCGTTGTTGTTTTAACATTTGGACTTTCATTACCATTGTTAGCAATACAATGAAATGTTTTCTTAGATAAACATAAAAGTATAATTATTACAGCAAAAAATAAATCCATTTTAATAAACGAATAATGAGATCTAATGTTTATACTCCTTTTTATATTCCAGGATAACAATTATAAATATATTATTAATATTTTATCATTTCAAAAATTATTAAAATATTGACCTCAATAAATTTATTTAATGTTATAAATTTGATTCTTTCCTTAAAAATATATCTACGATACTTCAAAGATCAATTGCGTAAAATTAAAATACTTCTCTTTGTTAAGATATTTCTTCTTATTAAATTCACTTCTTATCTTTCATAAATTAAACAATAAAAGTAATTTTCAAATACGGAAATAATTGTTTATATAATAATAAAAAAAAACATTTACTTTTAATACTCTATGAAACTTATTCAGAGACATTCCTTGAACGTTTTAAATTACATTTAGACATTTTCAGGTAATTTGCAAAAAAACAATCTCTATTCATCAAATTACACGCAATCCATTAATTATGATATCATCTAATTTAATTTCTTATTCACTAAATTGAACTTATCTAATTTATAATTCCGACGTTACTAGCAATTTTATAAATTTTGTAGAAAAAAAGTATACTGAATATTTTCTCGGAACAAGTTTAAATATGTATATGAATGCTTCTTGCACAAAAATTTTTTCATTCGCTCTCTTTTCTTTCTTTTAATACAATTTCTTTATTAATAATATTAACTTTTAAAATTAATCATCTCCTTTTAAACGTACACTAATCAAAGATAACATCAATGTTGTATTCAAACGAAAACCTATTTCTCTCATTTATTTTCATCTTTATATTATCGAGTATCATTAATTACCCCCTTCTAATGTATGAAGGTGAAAGTAAATTGTTGATTTTTCTTCTTCTATTATTCATAATTATGTAAGGTGGAGTTTTATCTTTGTTTCATTTGAATATATAAGGAATGTTTCAAATAATAATAAGTATTATATTTTCATTGAAATATTATTCTTTATCATGAACCAAAAAGTTTTTATTTCTTTACTCCTAATTGTTGGAATTTTTCTTGGAACTGTTATAGGACAAGGATTCGATAGAAATAATGGAGAATTTGGCAGATTTGCCAATCCAGGAATGAACGGAGGTTTTAGAGGCTCAGATGGAGATTTTGGTGGTCAAGGAGCCTTCGGAGGTAATGGAGGAGGTCGTGGTGGAGCCTTTGGTCATCAAGGAGGTCAAGGAGGAGCTTTCGGTAGACAAGAGGGAGGCTTCGGTGGCCAAGGAGGTCATAGAGGAGGATTTGGTGGCCAAGGAGGTCATGGAGGAGAATTCGGTGGCCAAGGAGGTCGTGGAGGAGAATTCGGTGGCCAAGGAGGTCGTGGAGGAGCATTTAGCAGAAATCAAGGAGGTAACTCAGGTTTCGGGGGACAACAATTCGGAGGAAGAGGGCAAATGAATGGAGGATTTGGTGGAGGACCAATGAACGGAGGATTTGGAGGGCGTGGACCATCACCTGGAATGGTTGTTGGTGGAATCATTGATAGATTAGGTTAAATACTATCAAATAATAAAATATATAATATAAAGACATAATAAATACACATCTTAATAAATTTTTGAGATCTATTCTTATAAAATAACTTAAAGAATTGAAAAAAAAATAGATAAAATTAATTTTTATAATTATTAGTGGAAGAAATTGTAGTAGGTGCTTCATTATCCATATTCAGAAAGCTCTCTTTGTTATCGACAACCTCGTTAGTCGGCAAAATTTCATGATTTTTATTAATATTTTTAATATCAAAAGCAATATTTTGATATCTTTTTCTAATATCTTCAATAATAGGTTTATAAATGTCATCAGTAGCCCTTAGACCCCACAAAAAATCATTATGATTGTACTCCTTTAACAAAACAGCATTTTCTAAATATTTTTTGTCAATCCTTTCTAATAAATAGCCTTCAACATCATCTTTTGTAGCTAACCAATCGTAATCAGAGTAATAAAGATCAATTGGAACTGTAATATTTCTGACATCATATTGTTTTGGTCTTGGTATTCCGTATCTTTTAATGTTTTCGTGTCTACCATAATCAAATGCTTGATGTTTATGAAATCTAACCATTTGACCATAATGAAGAATATTTCTTAAAGATGTACCAGCAGGAGAATGTGCTAAATATATGCCAATTCTAGTTTTATTCAGTTGTTCTGAATCTGGTCCAGAAACTTGAAATAGAAATTTTTCACATAATGGATTATCTGTAGCTAAACCACAAACTATTTCTGTTAATAACCTACTTAAACCGGTATTAGGAAGAAATTCATTATCATCAAACATCATTAACATCAATTCTAATTGTTTGTAAACATCACCACCAAAAGAAGCAAATAAACCTTTAACATGTTCCATCTTACCAACAGGAGCCAAAGCATAAAATTTTTCAATTTTTTTTCCAAATTTAGGGTCTTCATTTAATTTTGTAAACATTGTTAATGTACCTTGTGAATGACCAATGTATGAAACTTTTTTTCCTCCAGTAACATTTAAAACTTTATTTATCATTGCTGGTAAATCATACTCAGCCATTTGATCCCATGTAAAATCCCAATATTGATTTAAAGGTAAATTTTTGTTGATATGTCTTTTACTAAAAGAATTTCCTCTCATATTACCCATCCAAACATCAAAACCTGCATCAGCTAATAAGAATCCTAATGATTGAGATGGTAAATTAAGAACCCAAACACTAGAAGTACATAAAAGACCATGTTGAAGAAAAACAACAGGTTTATCATTAACTTTTTTGTTATCTCTTTTACCTCTTCTTTTTTTTCTTTTTTCATTTTTACCTCCAGGTATACGATGTAATGTTAAGATATATCCATCTTTGGTTATTGTTTTATATATTTCAACTGGATAATTCCACTTTTTTATTATTTCAGGTGTCGTCATATCTGCTTCAGGATCACCTACATAATTTGATGTCATATTTTCAAAATTTATTGGTTTCATTGTCATTTGATTTTCTATTTCATTTTCTTGGATTGGTGGGATAAATGTTGGGAATGTTATTGTTGATGGTAATGGAGGTAACGTTGGAAATGTTGGTGGAGGATTTAATGGTAATATATTATTTAATTTGAAAGTACCTGGTAAAGGGGCCAATGTTGGTAAAGTAAATGTTGGTGGTAAAGATGGAAAATTATTAAATTGATATTCCATTGGTAATGGTGGAATTGTTGCACTCTTTCTAATAGGTGGAAATGATTGTTTTTGTGAAGGAAAAGACAAGAAATTGTTAATGTTTAATGATGATGGTGGTTTAGAATAAATTTTTTGACATTTAATAATTAAAATAAATAATAATATATAAAATAACATTTTAAAATTATAATGATATATCTTTTAAGAATCAATAAAATAAATTATTATGAAAGTTGCCTTTAAATAGATAATCACTCTTTCACTATAAATATATATATATTTATACCATATGTATAGAGGTCAAGGAGAATATATTATGAAAAAATTTAATATTATGTGAAAACTTAACAAGTATTTTATAAAAATGAAATTGATTTAAAAAATAATATAAAGAGAATATCTACAATAATTTATATGGGTTGAATTTATCTATCCATCTCCTATGTTATAAAATTTACAAATAGGATTAATCATGGTTTTATAAATATATTATTCAATGTTTATGATAATAAAAATACTAGATTATTCGTAATGATGTTATAATTAATCAAAAACTTATTTTTATTTAATTTTACTACAATGATTTGTGCCTTACTTTCATTATTCCTGTTACATTAATTTTTAATAATATTTTTTAATATGGATTTTATTTTGACATCACTTTTATTCATTGAAAATATTGATATAAACATAACCTTACAATTCAGTTCATAATAAAATATTTTATGTTAATATAACTCTTGTATCATTTGTGAAGGAACATTCTCAATGAAGAAGAATCAATGAATTTTAAGAGGAAACAAAAAATTTTAAGGAATAGAATGTTCGCGTAAATTCTATACAAAACTATTACTTCGTTGTATGACAACCTTGGTATATATTTTTTGGAATATAGATTACGGCAATTTTCTACAACTACAGCATTATCACTCTATCTTAAATATTTGTAATGCATTATAGCATTCATTGTTAATGATTAATAGAGAATATTCTAGATTAACTTTAATTTATCTTAAACTTTTCTATCAATAATAAGTTCATTTTAGTTTTTAAGATGGTTGAACAAATGTTATCTATTACTGGACAAAGAAATTCAGGACAATCCATAAGATCACAGAATGGCAAGTTTTTAAAAAAATTAATATTTTTTCTATATAAATTTTTTTACAGTTATGGCTTGTGTTGCTATAGCCAATTCTGTCAAGTCTTCATTTGGACCATGTGGATTGGATAAAATGCTTGTAGATTCTGTTGGAGATGTTACTGTTACCAATGATGGAGCAACTATTTTGAAACTTCTTGAAGTTGAACATCCAGCTGCAAAAATTCTTGTTGATTTAGCTCAGCTTCAAGATGCTGAAGTTGGTGATGGAACAACTACTGTTGTTATTCTTGCTGCAGAATTATTGAAAGCTGCAGAGGAACTTAATAAACAAGGTCTTCATCCAACAACCATTATCAATGGATTTAGATTAGCTTGTAAGGAATCTGTTAAATATATCAAAAATAATCTTTGTGTTGAAACTGGAAAATTAACAGAGCAAAATAAATTAGATATCGCCAAAACATCTATGGCTTCAAAAATTATTGGTGTTAATGATGACTTTTTCCCTAAGATGCTTGTAGAAGCTGCTGAATTAGTCAAAGTTACAGATAGTTCAGGAAAAGTTTCATATCCAATTACAGCAATTAATATTTTGAAAGCTCATGGACAATCAGCTTCTGAATCAGTACTCATCAAAGGTTACGCTTTAAATTGTACTAGAGCTAGTGAAGCTATGCCACGTACAATTAAGAATGCTAAGATTGCATGTCTTGATTTTAATCTTCAAAAAGCAAAAATGAATTTTGGTGTTAGTATTAGTGTTACTGATCCAGAAAAACTTGAAGCTATGCGTAGAGAAGAAATTGATATTACTAAAAGAAGGATTGATAAAATATTAGCTACAGGAGCTAATGTTATTTTGACAACTGGAGGAATTGATGATCTCGCTATGAAACAATTTATTACCGCTGGAGCTATGGCCGTTAGAAGGTGTAAAAAAGTTGATTTAAAAAGAATTGCTAAATCTACTGGTGCAACATTAACTTCATCTTTAGCAACATTGGAAGGTGATGAGAAGTTTGATGCTTCATTACTAGGAAGTGCAAAAGAAGTTTCTCAAGAAAGAATTTCTGATGATGAACTTATACTTATAAAAGGACCAAAACAAAGAACATCTGCTTCAATTATTCTTCGTGGTGCTAATGATATGATGTTAGATGAGATGGAAAGAGCTGTTCATGATGCTCTTTGTGTAATTCAAAGAGTTTTAGAAAGTAATAAAATTGTTTCTGGTGCTGGATCTGTTGAAGCTGCATTGAATGTCCATCTTGAATCTTATGCTACGGCTTTAGCTAGTCGTGAACAATTAGCTGTTGCTGAATTTGCTAATGCACTTCTTTCTATACCTAAAACTCTTATTATGAATGCTGCTCAAGATATGAGTGACTTAATTGCTGCATTAAGAAACTGTCAATATAAATATTTACAAACAGCTGATTTTAAGGATGCCGATAAATCATTGAAATTTACTGGATTAGACCTCGAAAATAATGCTATTTGTATTCCATATGAAAAAGGAATTATCGAACCAATGATGTCAAAAATCAAATCATTGAAATTTGCTACTGAAGCAGCTATAACAATTTTTCGTATCGATGATTTCATCAAGATTCAGAAAATTGAAGAACCACAACATGATGGATGTCATTAATTTGTTTCTGTTACTATTAATATAACACACGTTAATCTTGCTTCAATCATTTCTTTTTACATACGCTTTATTAATAATTTAAAGTAAAAATAAATTAACTTTGCTTGTAATAGTTTTAAAAAAATTTATTAAAAATTATGTACAAAATGAAAGTTTTTATAATGCAGTACCTCTTTCTAAACTTTCTTTTATATCCTTAGTGTATTCTCCATAGTATCTTTCAAGTTTTGCATTATACTTTCTATTTTTCTCGTTAATATAATCAACAGTAGCATCAGGATCAAATGTTCTTCTTCTATGATACTCACGTCTTTTCTTTTCTCTTTGTTCAATGGATTCAGAAAGTTTGTCCAGACCTGTTTCTGAAGGATAATATGTTCCATCAATAATTGTATTGGCTGTTGGATAAAAATTATCTTCCCCAATCATTTCTTTCATTTTATTATAACTTTCGAAATCTGGTTTTATTGCTTCAGAAGCCCGTAAATATGCTTTCATGCTAGCATCTTCATAATTTGAAAATCCTGTATCAGCAAATTGTTTCTTCTTTTTTATTATACTTTCAACTTTATCAGCGTAAATTGCAGATGTAGTGAATGATTTATAACGATCATAATCTACACCCAATTCTTCAGCAGCCATTTCATCTTCAACCTTTTTAACTACTTGTGCTTCACGTTTACGTTTCATTGTCTCTCTGTTCGGTTGTTTTTTTTGGCGATCTTCTTCGATTACTGCATCACTGTTTTTCTTTTCTATTTCTATCTAAAAAATATATATGTAAATTAATTACTAATAACTTACTCTTTTTTCATGAAGTTTACTCAATTTTTCTTCGATGGAAGATATATCAAATTTTTTCCTTGTCTTCTTTTCAATTCCAGACGTAGAAGGCTGTTCCTCTGATTCAGACATATTTTTTAAATATTTAATGCTTTAATAACAAATACTTTAATGTATACATGAACTTTTCTCCAATAAACATATAGAATAATCTTTATAGGATATACTTCATAAACTTAAAAAATAACTTTTGATATTCTTTTAAATCAAAATGCAAAATAACAAAATTTTATTTTTATCAATTATACATTTTATATCAATGCAAACTAGTGCCTTCTATTTGGAATATCTTTATGTTGTAAAGCTTTAAACCCCAACAATATTAATTTCAAAGATAGTATGATGACTTTAAAATCAGTATCAAAAAGCATATACTCTTATTTTATATATCAATAAATGTATATGTCAAAAATAGTTACAAGGACGTCCTATCTCTTTAAAATTTATTTTTATTCTTATTTTTATTAAAACAAAATATTGAAAGTGTATAAATATAATTTTTTTTTCATTTTTCATATTATTTTTTTTTCTCTTAATTAATTTTTATATTCAAAATTATATTTTCTTTAAAGATCTTAAGATAATCGATCAAAATTTACACATAGTTTCAAATATATTATTTTTAAAAATCTTTTTAAATGTTTATATAAAATTTTTACAGAATGTATTATTCGAATCGTTACCCTTTGAAGGAACAAATGTTTACTAATGTTATAACAAAAGTTTTTTTTTGTTATAATATTTAGTAGGAATCATTAGTATACATAAAACTTGCGCTAAAGTATTTCCTAACATCATACTTATTACCCATAATATTTTTTTTTCTAATTTTCATCTTCTTTCATTTATTAAAATTTTGAATATCATGTAAAAAACAAATTATTTTATCAATACAACTTTTAATCAATGATTCAACTATATATATTGACCTTCTTTTATTTTCAAATAAATATTTATTTTTTATATTTATTTTAGATAAAAATATTTGTTCTAAAACTTACGTGATATAACTTATATTTTTTACGGCAAAATTTATACTTTTTATATATTACACGTATTAACATTATCTACTACTTTAAACTACTCTCCCGACAACCTTTTTCTTATCACAGAAGAGAATGTTCTTTGATTTTAAATAGAAATAAATTTTGAGACAACACATAGTTCTATTTTATTTAATCACATTTTTGATAATCATTATATCATTTTATGTAACTAATATATTTTTTTTTAGTTATGTACTTATCAAAACTAGCTAACACATTACGCTTTGGACGTCCCTGTTCAACCATTGCTCATACTTTAAAAGTAAAACAACAAATAAATGAAGTAAAAGTTGCAGCAACTCTCGGTGGTGGTCAAAAAAGAATTGATGCTCAACATAATAAAGGAAAATTAACAGCACGTGAAAGAATTGAAGTATTATGTGATCCAAATTCATTCCGCGAATATGATATGTTAATGGAACATGATTGTACTAATTTTGGAATGGAAAAGCAAAAATTTCCTGGTGATTCTGTTGTTACTGGTAGAGGGACAATCTCTGGAAGACCAGTTTTTGTTTTCTCACAAGATTTTACTGTTTTTGGTGGGTCACTTTCAGCTGTACATGCTAAAAAAATTTGTAAAATTATGGATCAAGCAGCAAAAGTTGGAGCACCTGTTATTGGTTTAAATGATTCTGGTGGTGCTAGAATTCAAGAAGGTGTTGATTCACTTGCTGGATATGCTGATATTTTCTATAGGAATGTTCAATCATCTGGTGTAATTCCACAAATTTCTCTTGTTCTTGGACCGTGTGCTGGTGGAGCTGTTTATTCACCAGCTTTAACTGATTTTACATTTATGGTTCGAGGAAGTTATCTCTTTATTACTGGACCTGAAGTTGTAAAGGCTGTTACAAATGAAACTGTTACACAGGAAGAGCTTGGAGGTACTAAAACTCATACTGTAACTTCTGGTGTTGCTCATGGTGCATTTGATAATGATATTGAAGCTTTATTAAATATACGTGCACTTTTCAATTATTTGCCATTGTCATGCAAAGAATCTGCTCCAATTCGTATGTGTGAAGACCCATGGGATCGTGATGTACCAAATCTTAATACTGTTATTCCTCTTGAATCTACAGCAGCTTATAATATGAAAGATGTTATTACTTCAATTGTAGACGAAGGAGAATTCTTTGAAATTCATCAAGATTATGCAAAGAATATTGTTGTAGGATTTGGCCGTATGAATGGACGTACAGTTGGTGTTGTTGGAAATAATCCAAAATTTGCTGCTGGTTGTCTTGATATTAATTCTTCAATTAAAGGAGCTCGTTTTGTTCGTTTTTGTGATGCTTTTAATATTCCATTAGTTACTTTTGTTGATGTTCCAGGATTCCTTCCAGGAACTGCTCAAGAATATGGTGGTATTATTCGTCATGGTGCCAAACTTCTTTATGCTTATGCTGAAGCAACTGTACCAAAAATTACTATTATTACACGTAAAGCATTTGGTGGTGCTTATGATGTAATGGCATCTAAACATCTTCAAGCTGATATCAATTATGCCTGGCCAACAGCTGAAGTTGCTGTTATGGGAGCCAAAGGAGCTGTACAAATTTTGTACAGAAACGATAAAGATAATTGGGCTAAGCATGAAGAAGATTACATTGACAAATTTTCGAATCCTTTCCCAGCCGCTAAGAGAGGATTTATTGATGATATTATTGAACCATCTACAACCAGAAGAAGAATCTGCGAAGACTTAAACATTTTAGAAAAAAAAGAAGTTAACAGACCAAAAAAAAGACATGCTAATATTCCATTATAATTATATTTTTTTGTTAATTAATTGATAAGAAATAAATATTTTATTGAATTTAACACATTTTATTATTTTAATATGAGAAATAGAAGTCTCAATAACAATAACAACAAAATTTAAGCATACGGAGAAGAATTTTTGGACACCATAAACACTTTAAAATAATTATTTCTTCTGACATGAGTATATTATTATAATGATTTCATTACCACAGCACATATGCGAGGGGTAATAATAAGGGAATAAAAAAAAGAAATGATTGCAATGAAATAATATAAAAAANAAAAAAGTATTGATTTGATCAGATGGTATAGGTATGTATCAAATAAAATAATAGTTAACCATTGCAATTAAATATTTTCTATTAAATATCAAATAAAAAAAAACTGCGGCATCATTATAATTACCCATAAATAATTTAAAGGTAGTTGGCGATGTTCTCCGGCATTTCTTCAACATTTGTATTGTAATATTTTTCAATATCATGTAACTGTCTTACATCAGCCGTTGTAATAAAGTTAATAGCAACTCCTTTTCTTCCAAAACGTCCTGTTCTACCAATTCTGTGAACGTAATTTTCTCTTTTGGCTGGGAGATCATAATTGATTACCAATGAAACTTGTTGAACATCAATACCACGAGCCAAAAGATCAGTAGTTATGAGGACACGAGATGATCCAGAACGAAATTCGCGCATAATAACATTACGTTCACCTTGGTCCATATCTCCATGCATATAGGAAACAGTGAAATCTTTCTCTTTCATCTGAGCAGCTAAATCTTCAACCTTCCTCCTAGTGTTACAAAAGATAACTGATTGAGTGATTGAAACAATATCATAAAGATCACAAAGTGTTTGAAATTTATAATGTTCTTTCTCAACATTAACATAAAATTGTTTAATACCTTCCAAAGTAACTTCTTCTTCGCGTATTAAAATTCTAACAGGATCAGTCATAAATTTTTTGGTAACATCGAGAACATCTTGAGCCATTGTAGCAGACAAAAGAACAACTTGAACAGAAGATGGAACTTTTTTGAATGTGTTGTAAATTTGTTCTTTGAATCCCATAGACAACATTTCATCAGCTTCATCAAGAACAAACATCTTAATATGATCTGTGTTCAAGAAATTACGAGATATCATATCATTAACACGTCCTGGTGTACCAACAACAATTTGAACACCGGATGAAAGTATGCGTATGTCATCGCGAATATCAGTTCCTCCAATACATATATGACATTTGACATTCATGTATAATCCAATATCCTTTATAACTTGGTATATTTGTTGAGCAAGTTCTCTTGTTGGTGCCATAATAAGAGCTTGGATTTCTGGTAACTCTGTGTCAATTGATTGGAGAACAGCAATTGAAAAGGTACCAGTTTTACCTGTTCCAGATTGAGCTTGAGCAATTACATCTCTATTTCCACAACATGGTACAATAGCACGTTGTTGAATGACAGATGGACGTTCAAAACCAAAAGCATAAATTCCTCTAAGAAGATTATCTTTCAATCCCATAGCATCAAAACTTTCAACTACTTCATCATAATTTCCCTAAAATTATTTTAGTTAATTAATCATTTTTTTGAATTATAAAAAAACTTACAACAATGACCATATCATCACCGTATGCTTCACAACGTTCATCCTTCTTAGAATAATCGTTGTTTTCATCATAATTTCTATAAAAAAAATTTGTTAGAAACAATCAATTTTTTTAAAAAATAACTTACTCTTCTCTATTATCAGACATAACTTAATAAGTAATTTTGTTTTTTCTTTGTTTTATAGTAATAAAATATTGGCCAAAAATGTACTTTAATGGACAAATTGGCGGTATCTAAAATTTAAAGTAAAAATTTAGTAATTATGAAATAAATCGTTTACTAAACAGAAAGCCATTCCAAAATATCTTGCAAAGAACTTTGGTATATAGACCGTTGAAACGTGGTAAATTTGAATATTTTCTAAAAAATATTAAATATGTGTGTTAAATATTTCACTTTAATATAAAAAAATAATAGACACCTGAAGTTTGAGGAAATAAAATAAGTTTAAAACTTATAATATTTGTAAAGAGGACGTATAGTGATTTATTTTAACAAGGTAATTAGATATTCTGGTATACATTTCTCAAATGTTTTTATAAACAAATGCGATTAACAAATGTCTGTCGATCTGCTTTTTTAATCATTAAAAATCGTTATCATCTTTTGTCAATAAATCTTTTTCTTTCCTTAAAAATATTATATTTTCTGATAAAATTTTATTTCAGTATATTTTATTTAGAGATATTTTTTATATCAATAATTATTTTAAGAAATTATACTAATAAGGATGTTTTTTTTNTTTTTTTTTAAATGAAGAAAAAATATATATAATTAATTATTAAAAAATACTAATTATATACCTGTTATTAACGAAGTAATATTTTTTAAACCATGGAAACAAAGAATCAAAGAACGAATAGTGAAATAATTGGCCCAATAATATATAGAGCGGTGGCGAAATTTGATTTTGAAGGAAAAAATAATGATGAGGTAGTTTCAAAACAAAAAAAAAATAATTTATTCTTCCCCGTGAAAAGGAAGTAAAAAATAATAATATTAAACATTAAATTTTTAAAAATATTAATAAATTTTTTTCTAGTTATCATTTCCACGATCAGCTGTTATAAAGATAACACAAATGTTAGAAGGAGGTTGGTGGGAAGGAACATATAACGGAAACATTGGATGGTTTCCAGAAAATTATGTTACTCTTATAGATGACGATATTTATGAAGAGATAAATGCTACAACACCTGTTAAATCAAGTAGTAGTGATGGTATGAAATTTAGAGATCAAATAGTTGAAGAATTTGTTAAATTTATGGAAAAAATGGTAATTGAAAACAAAGAAATATATGAAGAGTTAGTTATTAAAATATGTGACGTGGATGAGTTAAGAGGAAATAATGATTTTATTACATTTCTTAAGGTTACAGAAAGAATAGTAAATTTTATTGAGTTTATTTTATTCCCAAGGTTAAAAAATACATTGTCTTTACCTATTACTGAACAACGTATTGGTGGAATTTTGTTAAATAATGCTAAAGAATACAAAGAAGTTTTAAAAGATTATTGTTTTCAACATCCTGTTATAATTGAAAATATTACATTAATTAATAATAAAAAGCATAATATATTGGAGGAAAAATGTGGAGTATCATTAAAAGATATAGTTATGGGATTAAGTTCATATTTTAGAAATATAGATAAATATGCTAATCATTTGTCTGAAATTGAAAGAAACTCTAAAAGTAACCATCCAGACTTAGGAGATTTGAGAAGAGCAGCTGCTGTTTATAGAAGTATGGCAAATTTTTGTTTAACAGTAAGGAAACAAAAGGAAGGTCAGATGGATTTTATGCAAGGGCAGTATGTCTCCAAATTTGGTAAGGGAGGCAAAAATCTTGGTAATATAAAATGGTTAGGAATAGTTGAATGGAAAAAGGATGTAGGATGGCAGGGTAAAGATGGTAAAAGTAGTGAGGAACGATATTATGGTGTCTTCGAGAATAAAATTTTGATTATCGAATTAATAATTGAAACTGCCACATATAAATTAGTAGATTATCATACTACAGATAATATTTATATTCGTAAAAATGTTGATGGAAAACATAGTTTTGGTATTGGAAGTCAATTTGAGAATGATTATATTATTACAGTAACAAATGATGATGAATTTGAAATATTAGGTGGTGTATTTGATGAGATAAGTAAGATTAAAAATATACATATTGAACAATGTATCATGTCAAATCCTACTAGTCCATTACCACAAATGCGTAGTGATAATCTAACAAAGTGCAGTAGTGAAAAAAATTTAGATTCAGCTGATAATGTCATTTTAAGAAAGAAAAATCAAAGATCAAATAGCTCTGTGGGTATGACACGAACGGAATGTGCTTTATCATCAGAATCAAAAAAAACAGGCTCTGATATTATTGGAGGGATAAAAGTGAATCATGATCTTGGTATGGTATGTTTAGAAAGTGATGATGACTACTGTGAACCACCAATTACACCAATACTAAATAGAAATGTTAGGGAAGTTTCAAGATTGCCTTCATATGGAGAAAATAAAGTATTAGAAGTTGAAAATACATCAATTTATCCAATGAATTTAGCAAGACCTTTACCTCCAAATATTGTCTTGGAAAAATATATGGGTGTAGATTCCATTTGTAGTGTCAAAATGAGAAAAAAAGCTGGTACAATAAATGACCAAGCAGATACAGATCTATTAAATTTGATTGATGAATTTTATAATTCTTTTAAGATGTCAGGTGTGGAAGATTTATCATGTTCCTCTTCAGATGCCATAATTAGGTTAGATGAACAAGGGCCACAATTAATTGTAGCAGATGAGGAAAAAATATTAATTGAAGAAATTAATGAAAAAACAGGAGAAGTTATATTGAAAGAAAAAACATTAGTTGATACAGTATATACATTGCGTGACTCTGTTAGTAGTCTTCAAAATGATATATCAGAAATTAAAAAATTGCTTCAAAACAGAGCATAATTTATTTATATTTATTAACTAAAGAGAAATATTCATTCTCTTATTAACACGTTGCCACCTATAATTACGATTTATGACGTTAATAAATTTTTCAGGATATGCATTCTTTTTTTATTAAAGAAGCTGAATGGAATGTTAAGAATTTCAAAGATTATGCATTAAAATTACATGTTTTCAAATAAACAACTATTATATACTTCTATTGTCAAGGGTTGTGAAGTTATCACTCTGATAAAAATAGCATAAGTTGATAAGATAAATAGACATCCAACAAATTTAGCTATAAAATGCCAATATACCAGTAGTGTAAATATCATTTATGACTTTTTCACCCCCATTAAACAAATTATTCTTTAATATTTATTTTATCTTTACCATTTATAGAAAATGGAGGGTAAATATGATTAAAGTATACCACGTATTATGATTGAATATTTACTCATACAATATCTTTGACCTTAACAAAATAACTTGACACAGTAATTTATCCTTATTATTACATTACCATTTTTAGACAATTAATCCGATTTACATTTCTTGTAACGATTGTTCAAAGGAAATTCTTTGGAAGTCTGTCTGTTTTAATTCATTATCTCCGACTGTATCTTTTACAATGACTATGGCACTTAATTTTTCTATTTCTTTATTCATTAATTTTAAGCGCTAAAATAATTATTCCTTTCTCCCTATTTCTTTTTTTTTTATCAAATATTTTATTATCTATATATCCTTCAAAATAAATTTTTTTTCCAATCTAATTCATTTTTCCGCCATTGTGTTTTTAACCTAGTCGTCAACCTTCTTTCTATTGTATTAGAGTAACATTATTTACATAAAAGTATTAATATTTGAGTAAGTTACCATTAATTTAGCCGATAAATACCACCAAACAATATCAACAACAGTCAAAAAAGATACCATACATCTCTTATTTTAACATCTATTAAGAATATATATTCTTTTACTAATATTTCCTTAAAATTGTAATACATTTAAACATGTATTGTTTGCGCAAACTCTACTTGGTATAGTTAAATATCTTAACTTCTAATCTTTGGAGACTTTTTACATATATATATATATATATTTTAGAAATGATATATCAATTCCCATATATATTTTAAACCTTTTTTAATCATTAAATGTTCCATAAAAAGTTAAAAAATAATTACCTTACAATTTTTATAAAATAATTTTTCTTAACCCAGGTGTACCTCATCGTTTTTTTTTTTGACAAGACCTTAGTCATAACAACAATTGTGGTTAGCTTTATTCTTTGCTTACCACCTAAAATTTTCCTTTATTTCATTATTAGTTATTTATCAACTATAAATTCGTGATCTGTATGTCTCTTTTATCATTAGTCAATTACCACACGTTTTACCCCCTAGATATAACCAATACGTTGAGCCGAGAAGACGTGTTTTAGAAAGTTGGTACATATATATAAATATTAACAAAACTTTTTTTTTTTTAAAAGAAGAAAACTGTAAGTCTAATTTTAAATATTGTAGGATGACAGGTGTGTATGGATTTTATTATATATATATATTTTACATTTACACTTTTTCTAAACAAAATATATTTAAATAAAGTATAATATTAGGTAGTATATTTATTATTAAAAATCATTCTGTACTCTTATTCACATAAAGCTTTATAACTGTAACCATTATTTAGTAGAAAATTAATCACTTTTAATAGTTTATATTATAAAAAATATATAATTTTGTAAAAAAAATTTTTATATGCAGTAGTGGTTCACCCTATATTTTTAGAAATTTACACACCTCTCTCATAAATTTACTATTCATAGTTTTTACTTTATTGAAATGGCCTTTTCACATTTAGAAGTAGTCATTTCAAAATAAAGTGGCTGGAAGAATCTTATTCACTAATCTGGGTGTGTAACTATATTTAAAAAGTTCACCGAAGAGCTACTTATTTTATCAATGAGTGCATTGTTTTAGTATTCGATTAACTCATTATAACCTTATGTAGTATATTAATGGGAGAAGATTATAAAAGTCAGTTAAATTGTTGTTTACAAGTATATTAATGGGAGAAGATTATAAAAGTCAGTTAAATTGTTGTTTACAAAAGGTTTAATATTTTGAATGAGATTCAACTCTTCCCATCACATATACAATCTATAATAGCATTTCTAAACTATTCAATATAATGATAGTGACTTTATAGCTTTTTGATAACACAATTCAAGTACCATCTATTATAGGTGTTACATTGTTAACTTTTTATTTGATCATACAATAATATTTGACATGGCAGTCAATTTCATTTTATCAAAATCACTGTTTAATTTTTGTCACATGAGTTAATCGTATATATATTTTAAATTATTATCCTTCTAAAGCTTATCTATTTTTTTTAATAATATTAACAAATTGTTACTTTTCAGCTTCTAAGGTTATATTTTTTAAATTTTCTTACAAAATTTTATCTATCTCTAAGTAATTAACAAATTTTTTTCCAAGAAATATTGTTATCTTTTAAATTATTTCTTTTATGATAATGTTCAAACTTTTAAATAATTGTTTTAACCTTTCTTATTAAATTGTCATCTAGAAGAAAATATATATAGTAAAATGATAAAGACTTCAAAATATATTTTTCCAAAATTGAGAAACAATTTTTTTATTTTCATTTAAGTAAAATGCCAAAATTAGAAGGACTTTGAAGCTCTTGAGAGTTTTCTCTCAAACAATTATTCTATCACTTTAAAACTAAACTCTATACATTTCATCAAATGAATTGGACAAAAAATTTTTCTTCTTCCCAAAATTTTAACTAATTCATCTATACTTTCTTTTAGATAATATTATTCTTTTATTCAAAAAAACATAATTTTCTTCCTTCTCTCCCTTTTTGTAGTTTTTTTTTTGCTAAGGTGTAGAAACTTACTTTCTATAAATATATATATATGTTTTCTCATACAATTATAGCATTCTTTTATGCCATATAAATTTCTAACTTTATTTGATAAACCGCAATTTATTATATTTTTATTATGTTTTTCTTCTCCTAAAACCATTCTTATCTAAATATATGTCTTTTTTCAACAACTATAGGGATTTTAATATCTATTTTTTTTCTTCCCTTAAAACTTTATATTTTAATGCGCCTCAAGGCACAACATCAAAAAAAAAATTTTCTTAGAAACATACCAAGTCCCTTGATATTTGGTAATTATAAAGGCACTTACACATTTTATATTTAAATCATCACATTCCAATTTTTCGCCATTTTTCTTAAAATCAACTACCATCCAGCAAGCGCTCCCTTTTTTCTTTATCAAATGTAACAAATTTCTTACAACACTTCACACACATGGTTTCGTATAACTTTTTTTTATATACATGAATCTTTATTCATCATACTACTATTAAAATAACATTCAATTTTTTTCCATAATATTTTGTTTAACTTAATATTTATACATATCTCTTTGATGTAGATTTATGTATTCTTTTTTTTTTGATAAAATCAAACTTTCATCAAAGGATTTGACAAACAAAATATATTTAACAAAATTCATCTTTTTTTTAATTTTAATTAATTTGTAAAAGAATCCATTCATTAAACATTTTTGACAAATTAATGTTCTTAAATCAACCTTTTTGATAAAAAAGGACAAATTTTATAAATATAAATGTTTAAAAAAAGTAAATAATCAACATCAAAATTTCTATATCAATGAATCTATACGAATAAGAGTATCTGTACTATTACATAAATACTTATCTTTCTTTTTTAAATTAATTTGATGAAACATTCAATTATAATTTAAATACCATTTTTGAATATGGGTAATCATTTTTTTTATACATTTTCCCACTCAAATGTTACATCATTTAACAATATTTAGTTATTCTTATTTTTTTCACATTTTTATTAAATATATATTATATGATTTCACTATATACACATCTCCTTCATACGAAGAAAGTGTATATAGATGTATGGGTATAAAGTATTTCCTTCACACCGTTATTATAATTCATCTATATTTTTTTCTTTTATATATCTCTCTATCTTCCTAAACATAAGATATCCACACCTATATACTCCATCTTCTGGTGTAAAAATCTCTAATTGAGACTTTGAAGAATGTGTCTTTCTTATTTTTTTTTAAATCTTATACAAACACAAAATGAGGTTCATTTGGAGTATTTGATGATGAAAAGGTTAAGAATAACATATCTTATATATTTATAAAATATATGTTCTCCCTATTATTATAATATACTCCTCATTATCAATTTATATAAACATACACCTGTTAAAACATTCTTTTTTACATTTTATTACATGATCTGATTATCTTTTTGATATTAATCAAAAATCATCTGTGTACATATTCTTAACAAAAAATTAACCTGTGATATTTTAATATTTTATTTACATAATACATATACACAAGATCCCTAAACATCACATATATATATATGATGATAATACCATCGGAAGTAGAAAAAAAAAATATCACAGGAGGAGGGTTGAATTTTTTCGAAAAAAATAATATTGAATTTGTGAATGTTTATATTTATTAGAGTATCTTATAGATTTTAAATTATCATCATCACATTATTTTCTCACTCATAATAATTTATTTCATAAAAAAATATATATAAATATAATATTAACTGATCTCTTATATACTCTTTCGTTTAAAATGCATAGAGAATATATATCATCTCATATTTGTTGTATAATGTCAACTCTTTAATTTAACAATCATCATATAACCAATTTGTTTTATTTTATGAAAAAAAATTCTTTTTATCTTTATATATTTTGAAATTTTCTATTTAAATGTTGATTTTTGTAATGTTTTATTATTAAAATTCTCTATATTTTATTTATATTATCATTTGAATATAATAATGCATGATAAAGGATTATTATTATTTATTTTGTCATCTTTTCTTATTGTTTTATTCTAGTTATAGGGATATTATTATATATTATACAAAAAAAGTTAAATTTTATTGTTTTTTGTTAATGAAATTTTGTTAGTGTTTCAAAATTTATAAGTTACTGCCGAGAAGGAAATATATAGAGGAAAAAGGAGGAATATTTTTGCATTTTATCATCCCACACAACATTAAATAACTGGAATAAAAATAATTTGTCATTTATCAAAAGCGGGTTTGAAATGGAGACAACAGGAGGAGATACAACAAATAATGGAGGATCATCAAGTGAAATGATTCCTAAAGAAGTTGCACAAGTTGGTGAAAGATATAATTTTAAGTTTCAATCATCAAAGGAATGGCAAAAAGATCTTGTAAAGTTAAAAGAAATTTTGAAAGAAAAGGTAAAAAAACAATTACGTATCAAACAAGGTTATGCTGGTATGTTAAAAGTAACAAAAGAAAAAATGAAAGGTTCTTTGCAAAAAGAAATGACTGAGTTAAGTGATATTATTTCTGAATTGATGGAAGATTTACAAATTCTAGAGGTTTATCAAATTGGTGGTTCTGAAAGAGAAAGTATAGATTCTAATGATATATTATTAGCTGGTTCTATTGCACATCATGTTGAAAGTGGTACTGGTGAGGGACAAAGTGCAACTAATAATGCTTCACGATTATTTGTATTAAAAAATGAATTATCTAAAGAAATAAAAATTAGAGATGGTTTTGAGCGGTTTATGAATTCACAATTTCATAAAAATTCAGGTACAATGCAACTTAAAAATAGTTCTGCGGGGCAGGAAGCTTCAAAAGTTCAATCATTATATGAAGATACAAGAGCTAAAATATCATATCTTAAAATGCAAATTGAAAAAATTGAAAGACAAGAGTTACAAAAAACAATAAACATTTCTAACACTAAACATAATCGTTATGAATTAATGGTTGAAGATTTAATGTATAAACTTCATAGAGAAATGGCATTCTCATCTGGTGCAGCTAATATGTTGAAATTAATGTGTAAAACAAGAACAATTCATAACAAAGAAAAGAGTTCTAATCCATTTGAAAATGGTAATTCAAAACAATTACAAGATGTATTTGAAAATTATGTTCAAGCGGAAGAAAAAATTAATCTTATTCGATTAGCTTTAATTAAATATTGTAATGAACTTCCTGAAGATTCACCAAATAGGTCATTATTAAGAGATATTGAAACATCAATATCAAGTGAAGCTAAAAGAAATTGTAGTTCAATGGGAAGTCCATTATCAAGGAAACAATTAAATTCATCAATTGAGTTGAGTCGTCAAGATATAACAAGGCGTTCATCATCATCCTCAAGAGTCTCATTCAATGTGACACCAGGTGGTCTACCAAAATTAGCTATTTCTGGTAAATTAGAAGTTCGTGTAATAGGTTGTCAAGATATTATAAAAGAAATTCCTGGCCAACGTTTACGTACAGATTTAGCACACGATACGGCTAATGGAAATACAATGGTATTAACAGAAATTCTTAGTAAGAAAGGTAGTAAAAAATTACAAAAACACCATTCTCATGGACAATTATCAATAAATCAAGAATCTACAGAAGCATTTGCTCGACTACGTCTTGATAATCACATTGTTGGTGAGACAGAAACAAAACCAATATCATTACAAGCATGGAATAATTCAAAATTTACTCTTGATTTAGATCGTGCTAAAGAGTTAGAAATAGAAATTTATTACAAAGATTTTCGTTCTATGTGTGCTTTTACAGTTATTAAATTAGGTGATTTAATTGATGAAAAAGATACTTCCGGGTTAATGTTACCATTGGAACCACAAGGAAATTTGTTTGTTGAATTTAAATATTTTAATCCTGTTGTTTCTAGAAAACCAAATTTGGCTAGACAAAAAAGGGTTATGAAAAAAAGAGATATGTTTACTGGAAAAGAAAGTATAAATAAAAATTGGGGAAGACAAAATACTGCGTACCCTGCTTTTAACATTTCAACGACACGGTCATCAACAAATTTAAAAGATAGGACTGATATTACATATAGGGCACAAGGATTATCATTAGATACAGATAAACGTCTTCAAGATGTAAATAGAGATATTGGTGAAGCTTTAAGTGGTAAGAAAAGCTCAGGTGGTATGAGTCAAAGTGTTTATACAGATAAAACAATAACTTCAGGGCATGTCAAAGGTTTTAATTTTGGAGGTATTGATCCAACAAAAACATTAATTATATCATCAAATACCATATCATCAAATGATCCAACATTTCATGGGAGAAGACAAAGTAGTCCCAATGTACAAGGAAAAATATCTACATCTTGTTTAAAAACTAGTAATTATGAAGGACCAAAATTGAAAGAAAGTAATAATGTGTCCTCAAGGACAAGTGGAATATTAAATAAATGTCAAGGAATAGATAAATCATATAAATCAGGGAGTTTATCATTATCAAACTTTAGGTTGATATCTGTCCTTGGTAGGGGTCACTTTGGTAAAGTAATATTATCACAATACAAAAATACACAACAATATTTTGCTTTAAAAATATTAAAAAAAGGTGATATACTTGCTAGAGATGAAGTTGAATCATTAAATACGGAAAAAAGAATATTTGAAATTGCTTCCAGGTCTAATCATCCATTTCTAGTCAATTTACATGGTTGTTTCCAAACAAAGGAGCATGTATTTTTTGTTATGGAATATTCCATGGGTGGTGATTTGATGAGACATATACATGATGATATTTTTAGTGAAGAGAGAGCTTGTTTTTATGCTAGTTGTGTTTTATTGGGACTTGAATTTTTACACGGGAATAATATTATCTATAGGTAGTTTGAATATTAACAAAAAAAAAATGTTAAGTTATAAATTTTTTTAGAGATCTTAAACTTGATAATCTATTATTAGATGCTCAAGGATATGTAAAACTAGCAGATTTTGGTTTATGCAAAGAAGGAATGGGACCAAATGATACAACATCAACATTTTGTGGTACACCAGAATTTCTAGCACCCGAAGTATTGGTAGAAAGTTGTTATACACGTGCAATAGATTGGTGGGGTTTGGGTGTTCTTATATTTGAAATGCTTGTTGGAGAACCACCATTTTCTGGAGATGATGAAGAAGAAATCTTTGATTCTATTGTTAATGATGATGTTAGGTATCCAAGATTTTTGTCAATAGAAGCTATAAGTATTATGAGAAGATTAATGAGAAAAAATCCTGAAAGAAGACTTGGTGGCGGTGAAAAGGATGCTAAAGAAGTTAAAGAACAAAGATTCTTTAGTCATATCAATTGGGAATGGGATAAATTGTTAAGAAAAGAGATAAAACCTAAATTTACTCCTAAAATTGTAAGTTTTATGACATTTTTTTTTATATCAATACATATTTTTAGAAAGGCTATGAGGATGTATCAAATTTTGATGAAGAATTTACCAAAGAATTACCAACATTTTCTCCAGCAAAAGATAGAAGAATTATAACAGAAGCAGACCAATCAATGTTTAAAGATTTTGACTTTTCAACACTCTAATTTATTAGATTTTTATATTTATGTATTTACTGTATAATTATTTCGCTTACCAGAGCACACATTCCGTGCAACCAATTTTTATATAATTTTTTTTTCTATTATTACTAATTTGAGTTTTTTTAACAAAGAAAAAAAAAACCAAACTATAAATGTATCTTTTTAAATCATAAAAAAATTGTTAAATAAAGTTTAGTGATATAAGTAATATTGTAATTAGTATTCATTATATGAAAAATTGTTTTAATTAATAAGTTTATTAAAATGTTGTTTTGTTGAATTTCTTTAGGATTAATTTACTAATCATATATTTATTTTATTATTATTTATTTTTTACAAAAATTTGTGGGATGATATCATAAAAAAAATTAGATATTTCTTAGAGGACAGGACAGACTTAAGAAAACATTTTATTTTTTCAATTTTTTTTTTTGACAAAGAGTAGTAACAAGGAGCCACTTTAACGATTAGGAAATTTTAAAAATATCTTATTAATGTTCTTATGTTATGTAATTTTTTTTTCAAAATTTTTCTACTGGAAACAAAAAATATATATTTTAAAAGGCATTGAAAACAATATATATTTAATATAAAAAATGTACCAGGTGTAAGCGTAAATATTTTATTGTAGAAAGAAATTATAAAATAAAGTGAAAGAGATAATAAATATTTTAATGGTTAATTTATTTAAAAGAACTATAAAGGCAAAAGAAAGTATTTAAATTTTTTAATATCTTTTAGTTGCTTTAGAAAATTGTATCGGTTGGATGATTTTGAAAAGTGATAAAGGGTAATTTGTTATTTATGAGTCAAGGATTTAAACATTTATTGTGTATTTGTTTGTAGAATATATATAAGATTCTTAAAAAGGTATATTTTAAAATAATTCTTCGATTTATATTTTCTTTATCTTAACTATATTCACATTTCTTAGTCAAAAGTTTTAGGCATATATTTATGTTTCATTCTTTTCCCTATTTTTTAAAAAAGCTTCTTAAAAGATGGCTGATTTATGAAATATAGTCGAAAATTATTCTTTTAAAAATCAAAAGTTATCATTAAACATTTTTTTATATTTCCATTTTAAATATTAGTTATATATGCTATTGAAATAAGATTGACCCATCTCAAGGGAAATGTTATAATCTATGTTTGGATGTTTTATCACAGCTATATTTTTGTTAACTGTTAAAATATAACATAAGAAAGCGTTGATATATGCCTTCATACATAAATCTTAAAAATGATTGATATAGAAAGGAAATATATAAAGTTTGTAAAAGATGATTAATCTATTTTATCTTTTTTTAAAATATTTTTTTATTATGTTCATTTTCTACCACACAAAAAGGAAAAGTAAATAAATTTATGGAACATAAGAATAATAGAAATGATAATAATAAAATTGATGAGGATTATCTTTTTTAATAAAAAAAAATTAAAATAAATTACTTGAAAATGTATATACTTTTTTTTATCATTTTAATACAAAAATAAGTTTTCTTAAAAATAAAAAAATATTACTTAAATTCGAACTTTTATGACTAAGGTAAATGTATAAAATACGGAAAGTAATTTAATATTTGATATTTGTTCATTCAAAAAATATTTAACATTCTTTTATCAGGTAAATATTTAACAATGACATATTATTATTATTAACAATTAAATTATAAAAGACTTTACATATGTGGAGTTTAGAGCTAAAAGAGTGAAGAATTGACAATGAAAGTAATTTTATTTAAAAACCTTTGTATTTGTATATTTTTATTAAAATATTATAACGGAAATTTTTTTTTTAATAAATTTTACTAAAAAATTATAAATAATAATTTTTTTTACGATAAATATTATGCATTTATTTAGTTTGTATGCTGCTTTTTGTTAAAAGTTTTATTTTCATCTTTATTTATTTTAATTCTTAAGTCATGCCCTCTATAGTAGAACCGACCACAACAAACATTTTGAATAAAAATACTTTAGGGGCAGTCCTTAAATCTTCACTTGTTCCTGGCGCTTTAGTAAGAAGTGGATCTATATTTAGAGAACCTTCCCCAACTCCATCATATAATATATTAAGGCAATCTCCTATAATACATGATTCTCCTATTAGAATGAATAATAGTAAAGATACTAATATTGGAAGTGAGCATGGATATTATTCAAGAAGAGGATCATTGGCATTTGCAAATGCTAAAAGAAGATTATCCGGTATGTATTCCAATTCTACACAAGGCATTCAACAAAGTGATTTATGTGAAAGAAGTAGTAGTAAATTAACATTAGATGAAGAATTATTTGATATTTTACATGCTTTTGGGTAAGTTTTACATAAATTATCCACTTTTTATTCTATTTCATACAAGATATATATTATTAATAATTTTTTCTTATCATACCAAAAAATATGTACTTTGAAAATAAGTTATGACAGGTGTTAACAAAAATTCATTAGTCTGGAAAGATATAGAATGTACTTTAAAACTATATATAATAATAATCTTTTGAAATTTGATCTATATATAATTAGGAAAGTACAAACTTTTCCTTAGAAGAGTAAACATTATAAAACGGTTATTTCTTTTTTCTATATAACATATATAATATCAAAATTTATACTCTCAAACAAATATATAATCACATTAATTTAATCTAAAAATATAAAACTTCTTTTTGACATTATATGAGAAAATAAGTTTTTAAACTATACTTTAACTATTAAATTTCTTATAATCACATAAAATTTTTGAAAATTAACATTGATATTTTATAAATTTTATTTACTTTGAAATTATCTATATATTTGCTAAAAAGTTATCAGTTTTATAGAAATTTTGTATTTTTATCATCTTTAATAGGACCACCCGTTCATTAAAATTTTTAATTATTCTTCTTTACTTTTATCAAAATTTAATTTAAAAAAAAAAATATATTTTAGAGATAAGAGAATAATTTAACAATTGATAAGTGTATATTTTTAAAATTAAAATTATTTAAAACCAATATTTTTAATATAAGTAAAATAAATTCAAAACTATAAAGAGAATGATACATTAAAAATTAATAAGTTTTATATTGTTAAAATATACATACATTTAACACTTTATTTTTGATTAAAAGAAGTCAAAAGTATTTATTGTGTCAAAGGAGAGATAAAAAATTATTATTACCCTTATGAGTATTATAATAGAATGATATAATATTTAAATTAAAAATGAATTTTGTAGTGAAAGTGATTTACAATCAACGGGAGGAGTTGAAAAAAAAGAGGGAGAAGGTATTAAAGAAAATGAAATAAAACCATCAACAAGACAGAATCTTTTAGATCGAATAAAACAGAAAAGAGAAGTTATTAATAAATTAAGGTGTCAACCATGGGATATGAATAGAAAAAGGAGAACACTTAGATTGGCACAAAAATATTTGGAACAAAATGAATCTAAAGTTTCAAGAACACATGCAATAAAAGAAGAATTAACAAAAGCATGGTTTAAAATGAAAAGATGGTTTTCCAATATTCATACATATTTTATACCATGGGAAAGTAAAATTAAAAAAATTGAATCTCATTTTGGAAGTGTTGTTTCATCATATTTCACTTTTTTAAGATGGATTGTGTTTATTAATCTAGTAATTACTGTAATTATAATTGGATTTATTGTTATTCCGGAAGTTTTGGCTGATGCTGCTGCTGATAATAATAGGAAATTAAGAACAGCCTCAAGAAAATTAGTTCCGTCTAATGAAATTAATTTAACAACTAAACTACAAGTTGTTTGGCAATATGATGGTTATTTAAAACATAGTCCATTATTTTATGGTTACTATTCCGATGATAAATATGTTGGGACAAAGGTAAAATATGCATTACCATTAGCATACTTTGTTATTACACTTCTTGTTTTTGGTTACTCATTCTTTGCTATTCTCCGTAAAATGGCTGCTAATGCTAGATTAAGTAAAATGGCTGGTAGTAAATCTGAGCAATATATATTTAATTGGAAAGTTTTTACGGGATGGGATTATACGATTGGAAATAGTGAAACTGCTTCCAATTCAGTTATGGCTGTAGTTATAAAGTTAAGGGAAAGTATAGCTGAATCTAAAATACAACAAGAACATCAATTGAGATGGTTACAAGTTGTAACTAGAGTAATTGCTAATGCTATTATTCTTGGAATGTTAGGTGCTAGTATTTATATAATTGCATTTGCTGTACAATCTTCAGGAAATACACAACAAAATGTTCATGATGATAGTGGTAATTTATTGTCAAAAAATCAACTACCTTCAATTGTTGCTACAATTACTCATGTATTTCCAATGATTTTTGATTTAATAGGAAAAATTGAAAATTATCATCCAAGAACAGCTTTAAGGGCTCATTTGGCACGTGTTCTTGTGTTATATGTTCTTAATTATATGACATTGATATTTGCTTTATTTGAAAAATTAGATAATATAAGAGAAGCTTCAGTAGGTGGAACAAACTCATTGTTTGATGACATGCCATTGGAAAGTGAAATGTTTCTTCGTGTACGCCGTCAAATGGGAGGTGTAAATAAACAATTAGGAAAATTTACAGCTGCAGCTAGTAGGTCATCACCACGTCGTAATTTTACATGGAGAGCATTTATGAATTATATGGAAAATACAGTTGTACCAATAATTGAGAGTGGAGAAGTTGAGAAAGGAAATATAATACCAGTAGAGAAAGATAACAATACAACGGAGATAAACTTTATTACAGCTAAAAGTTATGTTACTCATCCAAAAGGTTTATCTACTACTACATTACAAACAAGTATTTCATTAAATAGTATAGAGACAACTACTAATATAAATAATGATATAGGAAATGAGACGACTATAGATAAAGACATTGCTATTATTTCCGGATTACGAGCTTATCAATTAAAAACAACCACGGAAAAGATAAAATTTAAATCAAAAAAGTTACAACCAATAAAACCATTACCAACATTAAAAACTATATATGTTCCGCAAATTAAAAAGTTTCCAACAACAACAAGATCTCCAAGAGCAGGACAATGGAAGGGAAGGAAAACAAAGAATCCTAAATATACAACACAACAACCAAGGGTTGTTAAATATAATAAGACTATTGAGAATGAAAGAAATAAAAAATATAAAACGGCATTAATATTTCCAAAACAAAAAAATAACACTAGTACAAATAAAAATCAAGAAAATCTTGTTTTGTATAATAATTCATCAGATCATAGTGAACACATATGTTGGGAAACAATGATTGGACAGGAAATAGTAAGATTAGTAACAATGGATTTATATATAACAATAGCATCAATATTTGTAATAGATTTTATCCGTGGTCTCTGGGTAAGATATTGTTCATCATTTTGGTGTTGGGATTTAGAGTCAACATTTCCAGAATATGGTGAATTTAAAGTTGCCGAGAATGTTCTTCATATTATTAATAATCAGGGAATGATATGGCTAGGTTTATTCTTTGCTCCTCTTTTACCAGCTATCAATAATATAAAATTAATTATTTTGATGTATATTAGAGGATGGACTGTGATGACTTGCAATGTTCCTGCTAGTGAAATATTTAGAGCTAGTAGGTAAGTTTTAAATTTTAAAACTTTTATATTTGTTAATAATTATGAGTATGAAATTTATTATTTAATTTAAAATGTTATTACAATGTGTTTATTTATTATTTAATGTTAAAATTTATAGATCATCTAATTTCTATCTGATGGTACTTTTATTATGGTTACTATTGTGTACCTTACCAGTAGGTTATGTAATAGCCTCAAAAAAACCTTCAACAAATTGTGGTCCTTTTGCTGGTTCAGATCATTTTTATAAAGTTATAACTAATGTATTGGAAGAAAAAGTAGATCCTAAATTATTAAAAATATTACGTTATGTAGTTTCACCAGGAGTTATAATACCCATAATGTTAGTTCTTTTTTTAACAATTTATTTCTTAGTATCTCTTGTAAGAGGACTACGTGAAGCAAACAGTGATTTACAACAACAATTAGTTCATGAAAGAACTGAAGAAAAGAAAAAAATTTTTGAATTAGCTGGTGGTGGTGCTAAGAAGAAAGGTACATTCTTTAATGCATTTAAAAATGGTACAACAATATTTCCTGGAGAAGAAGGAAATAATGTTAAAAGAAAAAAAACTGTAGGAAAAGAAAAATTAAAAATTCATGTTTGTGATTTAGAAGAAAAAAGGCGTGAACCTTGGAGACAATATAATGGAACAGCTAATGATGATTCATTAATACCTAAAGATGAGAGAGATGAGATTAATGATCTTAAAAAAATGCCTACACCTCCATCTTCAAGAGAAGAAAATCGTACAAATGTTGTGGTACAACAAAATTCTAACAATGAAAATAATATATCAAAGATAGATTCTACGAACATTGAGTTACAAGAATTTAATAATAATAGAGTTTTAGGTAAATCAGGACAAAGGTATTCCGTTGTTATTCCTTTACCCCATAGAAACATTCATTTAGGTGAAAATAATATTGATGATGATGATGTATCATCAATAACTTCGGAAATAAATTCAAGTAAAAAAAATTATCCTCAATCATATACACCAGATGATGTTAAATGTTTAATGAAAAATTTTCAATCAGCTGAATATCTTAATAATGTATCAACAGGTTTATCATTAGCATCATTTCCAACAGTTCTATCAAATTCAAATTTTTCAACAAATGATCTTACAGTTGTATTTCAATCAACATCTGGTAGAGAGAATCCTTCAAGGTCAGCTTCAATAAAAATTGGTGGAAGTATAACAAGTTTAGATACACCAAGAATTAAATCATTATTATTAAGAAAAAACAGTATAAGTTGTAGAAATCTTGAAGAGTCTAAACGGTGCGTTTCTAAAAACTCTCCTTTACAATCATCACCCTGCATGTTTTCAGGAGTTAGAAAGAAGAGTGAATATGATTTATGCCAAATTTGTCCATAAACCAAAAGATAATTACACTTCTTTAATCTCCAGAAATATATATTATTAAATGTAACTTCAACTTGCTTCCTATCTTTATCCTGTCTTTGTACATTGATGTATAACATTTGAAAATTATATCACCTTCGTCATTTCCGCTTTTTTTATTTTATATGTCAATTATTATTATTTTCATATGTTTTTTTTTTGAATAACATTATCATAAATTCAATTATTTTAGAAATGTTAATAAAAATGTAGAAGAATTGATAAAAAAATCTGAAGAGATAAAGGATAATAATTTAAGAAAAAATGTGGCTTTAAATAATAACGTTGTTGAGACATTTCAACCATGGCCATCAATTGAAGAAGTTAAGAATAAAAGAGCAAATCTTCAGCCTGTTAAAAAAAGGATCAAAGGAGATTTGACAGATAAATTAGTATCAACAGTTCCTATGCGTAAAAAAAATATATTTTCAAGACCAAACTTTTTGTTTAATGCTTTTTCGAGCACATTACTAGGTAAATATGATGATGATAAAATTCAATTAACATTAAAAGAAAATGATAAAAGTTATCCAAATAAATGGAAAATTGCCCCAAGAGTTGAATTTGGAGAAGATGATTCACCTCGCGTTGTTTCTTCTGATTAATAGGATAAATAATAATATAATATTTAAATGAAGTATTATAGATACAAATTTCAATTATCCTTAAAAATTTTTATAAAAACATCCTACTTAAAATTATTGTTTCCAATATATATATATATTTAATTTTGTTTGCTATTCTTAAAATTATTAAATAAAATTTCATTATATTTCTTTATTACTTTTCTGATAATTAAAATGTAATACTTCAAAGTACCACTATTTCTTATTAGTACTCTACACTAAATAAACTAAGTTTTTTATGATTTATTATAAAATGAACATAATATTGTGTCTTATTTTAATTATTAAAAATTCTTTTCTTTGAATCATATATAAGTAAAAAAAAAATTTGATTAAAAAATCTAATAAAATTAAATTAACTTCCCCCATAATTATACATCTCAACTCAAAGACCATTAGATATAATTTTAATTTATTATAAAAAAACTTTTGTTAACCTACTTATTTCTTGTTAAAAAATGTATTATTTCATTGAACCTGACATCATCAAAATTATTTTGTTAACTTTATTAGCTAATATATTTGAATATAAATATATCTAGAAATTATATATCTATCCATCTCTACATTTTAACAAACAAAATAAATAACAAAAATTTTTATTTATTTTCCTTTTTCATTTCTTTTAATACCACTAATTGCTTTTAGTAAAAGATTAATATGTGATATATATATAATATATGTACAAAATCGTTATGAAATTTTTTATATTCTTGTTTATATTACAATTCCTCTATTTATTAACAAATTTCCAAATTATCTTTTCTAGGTGGGTGTAACTGTCATTGTCATATAAAAGAGAAGTATTTTGGGGTAAGTTATTATGATTATAAAGGGGTGTAAAATGAATTTAAGTGACCATGGATAATGTGTGTATATAAAAGTTGATTAATCTTTATCAAAGCTAACAATTACTTCATATATACCTTTATAAACGTCATTCTTTGAAACATTATTTTTTTTATTATTTTCCTATTTCCGTGATAATTATATTTATTAATCTTATGTCATTTGCTAAACTGTGATTTGTATTATATATAATTATTCAATAATAAAAACCATCGAACATATGAAGATTTGTTTATTATCATAATAATTATATATTTATCAATAAGTGAATAACTATTTGTTAATATCTTTCTAAATTAACTCTAATACGGTATATTTTTAAAGGGAATTATTTTAAACGAAAATTTATGAAAATAGCTTAAATTATTTAATGGATTCAGGTAATAAGGAAAAAGATAAGTGATGACGTATAATTAATTAAAAATCCTACTCTTCGTGTGACTAATTATAATTCTTTACTAAATAATAAAACAATTTATATAATTACTGAAAAATTAATTAGTGCACAATATCTTATTTGGTCTATAAATATTTTAAGCTCGATACTAGATCAAAAAACTTTTATAAAATATATATATATATTTTTTTTAGACTTTTATTTAATAAAAACACAATTAATTGTTATTAAGTAAAAGAAAGTAATTTGGATTAATTGATTATAATAAGATTACACTTTTTTTAAAAATATATTATAATTATTTTCTACCGTACGCATATATTCATTTTATTAAAATTAAATTTAATAATATTAATAAAAATTAAAACACCCCTTCTTGTGAAATTTTATTATAATAGAATTTTTTTAAGTATTAAAAATTATCTTGTATTTGAAGAATTAAAACTGTTCTTTTACTTATATTTAAAAGAACAATTTGTCAATCAAATTATTTTTCATCATCTCAACAAAAATATTCATCAATTTTTGGATATCTAAAAATATAAATGATATCATTGTCAAAAAAGATACTCTTAAAATTTGTAATTTACATTTTACTCAAAATATATTCCATTTTATCTTTATTTAATTCCTCATTAATAACACAAAATAATGGAGGTATTAAAGAATTTTTACGGATATAATAAAAGTTTATTTAAATTTTAATAAAATTATTTTAAAAAAGTTTTTGTTTTAGGAATAAACTACGAATTACTTTTATATGTATCTCAATACCAAGATATTGGTTAGAGGAGAAATATAACTAAACTTTTGTGATGTAGAAAGACTTTTCAATAGAAATTTAATGTAGGATGAAATTTTAAATATGTTTAATATTCATTTTATGTAAACTTTTTTTTCTTTGAAATGCCAAATAATACTAGAATAGTAATATTTTATTAATTTTTGTTTACTTCCATATATCGTGATAATCTTTTAAAAATAAATAATAATATTTAATCTCTTTTTTGTAGAAAAATCATGAAACTTTCAAGAAATATTTGTTTATGCAGTATTTTTATTATCACTTTATTGAGTACTTTTATTCTATCTTCTGAAGGAACTGCGGGAAAAATGACAAGAATCCAGGTAAATATTAAATTACTTTAAATATTTTTTTTTGAACATTATAATTATAGCATGTTTTTCGTGGTTTACTTGGTGAAGGACGTCAAGGCGACATAACAACAAGAGGTAGACGTTATGTCTCTGAATCGTCAAATTTCTTTCTTCCACCAGTAACTAATCAAATATTAGAAGAACCCTGGCAAATACCTTCAGAAAGAGCTTTACAATTTAAATAAAAAAAAAATTTTTTTACTACACATGACTCTCCAACACTAAATCATGGATTTATTAACATAAATGTTATACCTTTTATCATATATATCACTTCAATGAGCTTACCTTACATTCGAACAAAAAAATATTTAAAAATATTAATGTATTTTTTAAATAATAAATTTTATTTAAAAAAACTAATCAAAAAATAATAACCGGCCAGAAACCATTTTGGAGGATAGAGATTATGAAAATATATATTTAATAAAAATCAACTTCTTGTACTTTTGAAGAAAAATAAGAAAAAATAATAACTCTCTTACTAATAAACTATTTCTTTTATTGTATAAATATACCAAAAATGTTAAGTTATATTTTTAATTACAAGAATTTCTTATCCCATTAATGAAGTCTCTTTAAAAATTATAATTTTAAACGTCATTTCCTTGTATAATTAGTAATTCTTATTATTGAAAAAAAATGTATATCAATAATGAGAGAAAAAAAGTAAAACAATAAAAAAATAATACAAAAAGCATCATCAATTATTCTTTTATGTAATAAAGACTTCTTTTTTAGAAAAAAATGAGGCAGAAACATTATAAGAATGAAAATATGTATCTTCTTGTGTTTGAAAAATTATCTCATAAATAATATAATAAAAATAAATTTTTTTTTTGAATGTTTTTTTTTTATCATTATCTTCTTAATTTTTATACATCAAATAAAATTAAAAAATTTTTTTTTAATACTTTAAAAAATATTCCTTATATATTTTAGTGTAACCAGATGTGTGGTGATAGAAAGTTACTATTTATATATAATTTCAAAATTAGATGAGAGTAAGATTAAATAAAATTTTATGTTAACAAAGATTTATCTTAACATAATAAAATTATATTTTAAATAAAAAAGTGTTATTAATGTTTCTATAAATTATTATTAAGAAAATAAACTATTTGCATATTTGCTTACAATTTTTTTTTATTATCAATTAAATATAAATTAATAAAACATACATTTTAGGTGATAATTTTTGTATCAATGTAGCTAATTTGTTGTTATTATTTTTATCATATTTTTTGATTAATACAATTATCAACTATATTTTGTTAAAATAAGTTACAATAAACCCAACCTCTTTTAAGCAGATATTTTGATAAAAAAAGTATAATTATTTTAATATTTATGTTTCTAAGAAAAAAAATATTTTATATTTTTATATACTTTGGATTGTAATAGTGACGACACTTTTCCTCCAAACTTCTTATAATATTCCATATGTTGGTTAAATTAAATTTGTATATTTATGTAAGTAATTTAAAATAAAATATTATCTAAAAAATGTATTAAAAGGACGAAGCATTTGGTTGTACTTTAAAAGATAGAATGAACTTTTGATTATTGTGCATTTCCATTATTTGCTTTTTCACACATAATATATCTATTTAAAAAGTATAAAAACAATAATAACATTTCTATTGATATTACCACACCTAAAAATATGTATGGCATTTTTAAAACACAAAATAACTAAAAACATTATATCCTCGTGTTATATCATTTCTTATTTTTTTTATTAATTTTTTTAGGAACTTTCTTATTTTTGTTTGTGATAAATTGTATCCTTCCTATTTCAATGAATGTCTTGAGCAAAATGATGCACTATTTTTTTAATTATATTGATAATAAATATATAATTAAAACATCTAAAATCAAAGGTTACTAGTATTTGTTATAATATTTATTTAATGACAATAATTATTAAAATAATATTTAAGAGTAGTTTTACCCTTGTCAGGAAGAAATTTTTATCAATTTAGTAGAGTAAAAAATGTAAATATGTTTTAAGGATATATTTAATTAACCAACTATAGCTATCTCTCGTTTTAAGAGAGCTTAATTTTATTAACGAATACATCTTCACCAATATAAATGAAGTTAATATTATGAAAGAAAAGTTATCTCATTAATATTACTTAACAATTCCATATCAGAAACAGTTACAAAATTAATTTAAATGTACTATAAATTTTAATATATTTATAGGGAAATGTATTATAAAAATTTTATATATTTTGTTAAAATTTTATTTATTATATAATTTATTGTTAAAAAACATAATTTGAATGAAAAATAACAACAATATTTAATGTTCTTAATGCAGTAATTGTAAACTAAAGGATTATTTATTATACAAAACACTTCTTATATCAAAAATTAAATATTCTTTTAGATAATCTCTTAACTTAAAAAATTTAATAATCACCTGTAAACAGTTACTTAAAATAAAATACCATATAATCTATAAATTTTATATTTTTCCTATACAAAATAACTTTTATCTTATAAAAATATATATTTTATCTTTATTATTAAAAAAAAGTTTATAAATTATACGTTAAAGATGAAATTAATCTTTTCTTTTTACTTTTTATTATTCTTCAAGACTATATATATATATATCTTTTTTGTCTTACACTCATTCTTTAAAGTAAATAATTTTATACATTTTTGTTTTGTATTTTAATAATATGTATAAATAATAAAAAATAAACTGGCACAATTAAATAATTATCTAATTATTTTTATATTTCTTGTTTTGTAAATAAATCACTTATCTATATTTTTTTTTTATTTATTTTCATTGTTATAAACTAAGTTGTTTTAGAATAATATACAAAAAATATTTTAAAAAATGGAGTTATCGTCTTTAATGGATATATCTCCTGATAATACAATACTTCTTCTAGCAATGGTTGGAGGAACTGTGTTTACTGTTACAATTGTTGTTGGTTACGTAATGTTTCAAAGAAAAAGACAAGATTCAGTTCTTAATTGGTATGTTGTAAAGGTAATAATAATAATAAATTACATTTAAGGTATGAAAACAATCTCCTTGAAATGTCACCAGGAATACATACCCATAGCTCAAATAATGAAGTGAGAGAAAAAACAAAAATTATAAAATGTAAAAATATACGTAGAATGGATACTGATGAAGAAAGCATTACTCAACAAAATTTTTCAAAGTAATTTTTTTATTCTGTTTTTTTTTTATAACTATTTTAGACCACCATGAAGAAAGCATTACTCAACAAAATTTTTCAAAGTAATTTTTTTATTCTGTTTTTTTTTATAACTATTTTAGACCACCATTTAAATTTCATAAGCATTCTATTGCCTCATTAACATCATTGGATAAAAGAATATCAAGATTAAAAAATATAACTTCTGAGATGGATTCAAAAGATTATTTTCTAAATAATCCTAAAGGAATATTAAATAATCAACAAGAGAAGAAGGATTTATCAGGAATGTTCATGATACCTAAATTAAATAAACAACATGCTTCATGGTTTGATAATTTTTCACAAAACCAAATTGATCGTGGTTTATATAAGACAAGTTTTGGTGATATAGAATCATGCTATGATGAAGAGAATACATCTGTTGGTTGTTGTGGAAGTATTAAAATATCGATGCATCTTGATTCTTCATTGAATCTCTTTACCGTTGTCTTGAAACAAGCAAGTGAATTAATTTGTAAAAGAACGGAAGAATTGCCTAATCCATATTTTAAGATTAGTCTTGAAGTTCCTGATTATAAAATTGGAAAAGTTACACATACGTCAAAAATATACAAACATACCAATAGTCCTGAAATTAATCAAGAATTTTTCTTCCAAATTCCTAGTAATACCGATATAACTCAATGTCGTTTAGAGATTCTTGTTTATGATTATGATCAATTTTCAGTTGATGAAGGTATTGGATATATATGGTTAACATTGGGAAGAATAGATGTATCACAATTTACCGATAAACCATCTACATTTTGGGCTGAAGTGTTACCAATAGAAGAGGGTGCAGGAAATGAATTTGGTGAGGTATTATTATCATTCTCCTATTTATCTAAAGCACAAAGATTAACAGTAAACGTATTTAAAGGAAGAAATCTTTGTATAGCTTCTAATGATTTCCAAGCGAATTCATGTATACGCATATCATTAGTACATTTACAAAGTGATAAAAGAATTAAAAGAAAAAAGACGTCATCTAAAAAGAATACATGTAATCCACAATTTAATGAATCATTAAATTTTAATGTACCTAAAAATTCTCTTTGTGATATGCTTTTGGAAATTGAGGCAATAACAGAGTATGGCACATTTGGTATGTCACATAAAGGACTTGGAAAAATTAATATTCCTCTTCATAAATGTAAAGATTTATGGAGAGGTATTATACATGAAGAAAAGTCTCAAGCAAGATGGTATCAATTGGAGAAACCATAATTTGATTTAGAGATTATAATTATTATATAAATTAACAAAAACAAATGATGATCTTAATTAATATTTTATTTCCTTTTTAAATATAAGATTTATGAAAAATTTTATACCTATAATTATTTTGATGTTTTCATGCCCTTGATGATAAAGATACCTTATACACTACTATATCTTTACATAACTGGGTTAACATTAATGTAGGTTAAAAAATTAATTATAAACTGCTTCTGATATAAAAAATTTATTTTTTTAAATTATATTTTATCTTTTTTTTTAAAAAAAAAGAATATATATTTAATTAATGATTCTCTTAATATTACTAATATTTATTCTAACTGGTAAAATAAAAAGTAGCCAATGTGGAAATGGAACAATTCCATTTAGTTTTGAGGTAAATAATTATTATCACCTGTTTCAAAAATATATGTATTTTTAAGGCATTGGAGGATGGACAAATGATATTAGGGTGTGCTAAAACAACATGCCTATCATTCTTGCCTAATGGAATTCACACAGGAAATAATATAAAATTTTGGAAAATTGATGGACATCCTGATGGGTATTTAAGATCTCAAGATTTTAAAAAGAATGATATCTATGTTAGTGAAGATAAAAAACAACAATCTATAGTTAAATGTGAAGATGGATTTAATTCTAAGCATTGTGGAAAATTTGGAGAATGGGTAGGTGGTATAAAACCAACACCTTATGAAAAATTGGTTAATACTTCATTAAAATTAAAATGTTGTTCCTATGACAAATTATATGATTCATTTGATCAAGGAGTTGGTGAAATAAATCCTGGACAAATAATTGTTGGTGGGGAAATTTTTAAAAATGGTATACAAGTTGCTTTTGAGTATATAGCTGATATACATAAAAAAATTGATAGTGGAAGAATTCTGTATATTATCACTACAAGGAGATTTAAATGTTTGAGAGGTAGTCAAGAAAATAAAAAAATTATTGGTCGAAGAAAATTGAAAAAGATTAATGTTGTTATGAGAAAAGAAATAAAATCTAAAATACTGGATAAAAATTTAAAAAAAGAAGATAAAATAAAAAAAGAAAAGATTACTGATATGGCATTTATTAAATTATTAGAAGAAATACAATTGACAGAAAATGCTATAACAATGAATAAAAATGTTTATAGGAAGAATTCATCAAAAAAAGAAATAAGAAAATCACCTGGTACTAGAAAAAATATAAATTTTGATATTGTCGAAGTTAATGAAAATAATAGAAATTCTAAACCTAGATATCAAGCATATTGGGATGTCAATGAAAATAGATGGAAATATAAAACATTTCTACTAAGTAAAGGTAATAATACATTACCTCCTGATGATGATTCTGTTATTTCGGAAGCATACAATGAAAAAGATGAAAACAATGAAGTACCACCAATTCCTATAACTGTAAAACCAAAATTAAGAAAACCTAAGTACGAACCAGAAATTTATGTTAAAATTCCTAAAAGAGTAATTTCAAAAAATTATCAACCTACAACAAAACGATTAACAATTCCAACAACAACGTATTCAACTATAGTTCAATCTACAGAAGCACCCGAAAGTACTATTAATTGGTTTGGACAACAATTAGTACCAGGAAAGACATATAAAGTATTTGATACCTTATCACCAGAATTATCATATGAATTCACAGTACCAGAAATTTTTAAACCTTTAGCAACACCACCACCACCACCAGGAGGAGGACAAACTTCTGCGCCAATAAATATTTTTGCTCCCTTATCAAATCATCCTATATTTAATCAACCAACAACATTTGAACAAGCAATTCAATCTCTTTCTTCTTCACCTGTTATTAGTAATGGTTTGAATACTCAATCATCAAATATTCGTAGATCACCAATTATCCATGATATAATACCAACATCATTACCAATTAAACGAGATATACCATTATCAACAAATAAGCCATCATCAAATATAATAATTGAAGAAATGTCACCCAACAATGTTAAGGTTATATCATCCCAAAAAAATTTGGATGAAATTGTAAGTTTTAAATTTTATAATATTAAATATTTTTAAAGATTCCAGAAGGTGGAAGATTGATATTAAATAAAATTGCAAGAACGTTACTCGGTGAATATTATAATCGTTTAATGCTATAATATTTTCAAAAACTAATTTTTATAAACAAAACAATTAATAAATATTTTACAAAAAAAAAAATTGTCTCTATTGTGTATCATTAATGAATGAATATTATTATAAACAGGTTTAAAAGCCGAATAATTTTCTTCTGCTAAAGAGATCTCTTGATCTACCACTACTTTTTGAACTAATAGAAGAACTTGGTGTAACGGGACATGATGAACATAATAATAATTTTGGTGAACCAAGTTCACAATCTTTAAAAACAACATCTTGTTTAGAAGTAACACTTCTTTCCTGTGTTAATCCTTTTTCTAATTCTTTTAATTTTTCACTAGCTGCAGCTAAATCCTTTTTCCTTCGTTTTCTTATACTTTTATGTGTTGATTTGTCACGAGAAAGTAATCGTTCAGCATTAACTATTGCTCGTTGTACATTAACATCAACCTCCAATTTTTTTATTTTATTTTCTTCTTCATTTGTTAAATTTTTCAATATATCATTTGATATTTTAAATGTTGTACCCACTCTCCTGTTTATTTTTGGTTCTGGCTCCCCAGGCATTAATGTTTTATAGATTTCTTTTGGTAATTCACCAGTCATTTCAGCTTCAATAATACATATTTCTTTTAACTCATCAAGTTTTTTTAATAGTTTACTCTCAAGAGCTTCTTTCTCCATTTGAAGTTTTCTATATGATAATATATCTTGTTCCTTCTTCAAAATAGTTTCAGATGACATTGTTGAAGCAACAGAACAAACAGAATCCCTATACTTATTATTCTTATTAAGAAAGGCAAAACATTGTTCTGATGTTTTGCTAAAAAATGATTCATATTTCTTAACAAAAATTTCTTTATCAATAATACACTGACCAGTTAGTATTTTTGATCGTTCATTTAAAAAATTTTGATGTTTATTGACTATTTCACCCCATAATAATTTACAAGATACGTTACTATCACTTAAAAATGAATATTTATACCCATCAACATCAATTATTAACCATTCTCTTTTAATTTCAAAATTTTGTACATTTTTCCATTCGATTTCTTTTTTAACTTTTAATAAAACATCATCTGTAACTATATATATTCCTCTAACACATAAAGCTAATAAACATTTTGTATTCGTTTTATCTTTAACTTTATAAAATCTTCCAACAAATGCCCAACTTAGTTGAAGCAAATTAATTAATTCATAAAATACATCACTTTTATGTCTATTCAAGAGTTCCTTATAATATTTTTCTACTTCCCTATTGAATATTTCTTCAGTGATATTATAATATCTTAATATTTTATGATTCCATTGTAATGACCTTAACATAATTATGAAGATTTTTTCGTTTACATATGGTCCCTCTAAAAAATGTAGTAGGTAGGCAAATGATTTTGTACAATCATCCACTGTTGTCAATGGTAACATTCCTGATAATAATTGATTTTTAACTTCTAAGAATAATAAATATAATAAATTTGGAGATGTTGTATTTGAAAGCAAATTTGTTGGAATTCTCTTTAAAGCATATTGAAGAGTATAAAGTTTACTTTTATCATTTGTTGTCACTTTAAATGGTACATCATATAATTTTGTTCCATTATCCAAGAATTGATATTGATCACTATAAAAAAATTCAATTATAAATGTAGAGAAAAAGACACTTTGTTTCTAACTATTACATCAACAAAAAGTTATGGCAATGAATTTTAAAATTTAATAAAAACTTACTTTGCATCAACAACAGCTATACCAAAATATTTTCTTTCACCCTCAGACATTTCAATACCATCAGATGCTATTGTAAATATTTCTTCTGTTGTCGTTTTATTTGTTATAAGAAACTCTAATTTTGAACCATTTGCGTAGCATATCTCAGCAACCTCCTTAACCATGATTACTTTTTTCTCTTCTAGGTTAATATATATAATTATTAATTTTTCATACGAAAAAATTTATCCTTTAACTCCTAAACAGTTGGAAGTATAGTATTATTAGAAATAATTGAATTAGCGATGTTAATAGTCTTTTAACTAGTTCAATTGTAAATAATTAGTTTGATAATCTCTCATGAGATTTGAAACAAAATGATAAAGTGTTTGAGTTACTTTGTATTTAAAACGGTAGTTTAATAATTAATAACTTAAGCTTCTTCTTCTTAATTATTCTTCATAAAGAACAAGCCAAATGTCTTAATTTTGTATAAAAAAAAAACAATGATGATTGAAATGATGAATATGTTGTAACTACATAAATATTTTTTAAGGGTATAAAATAGATAATAATATCTAATAAATGGCGTGTAGCTTTATGATGATATGTATTATAAAACACAGATCTTATAATAGTCTCTTCTATGAAATAATATGAAGGCCAAGTGCATTAAAAAGGCCATTAATTCAACCGCGTAGATTTGAATTTCTCTCATAGAGAAATTACTTGGTAATGTATTACCTAGAAAGTCTATAACAACTACTGAAAGCTATGTATCCAGAGAGATAAAAATTTTTGTTAGAATTATAGAGTCTTTTTATTTATTTTTTATTATAATTTTTATTGATCAAAAAATATATTAAGAGATAAAGTATTAGGATAAATGGAAGGAAATATAGATTCTGAAAGAATCTTACGCCTTCGAGGTTTTCCATACTCCGCTACAGAGGCTGATTTTGTGAGGTTTTTTGAACGTATGTTTTAATGAAATATTAATATACTTTTTTAGCTGTTAAATTTTGTAATATAATTTTTCCTGTTACGACAGGTAAAAGGCCTCAAGGTGAATGTTATGTTATATTTAAGAATAAAGAGGATGCAGAAGAAAGTTTAATGAAACATAAAAATACAATAGGACGTCGATATGTTGAAATATTTAGGACTAATGACTATGAAGTTAAAAATATGGAAAATAATAACAGGGCATGTGAAGCTAAAATGAATAAGGGACGTTATTCTTTGAATAATATAAAAAACTGTGTTAAACTTCGTGGTCTTCCATTTTCAGTTACCGAAAATGATATTAAAAATTTTTTCAGTGGTAAGTAAATATTTAAATTTCTAAAAAAAAAATGATTATTAAATAGTGTGCTAGTTTGTTAAATACTAACTATATTCTATTAGGTTTAAAAGTACTTGAAATAATAATTGAAAAAGATCCTGCAAATGGTGGTAGGTTAACTGGTGAAGGGATGGTTTCTTTTTCGTCTGACGAAGATGTTACTGCTGCACTTAGACGAGACAAACAATCTATGGGAAGCAGGTAGGGGGAATTAAAGTTATTAGTCATTTCTCTGTTTATTATAATTCTTATTTATTTTTTTATAATCTTTCTTTTTTTTTCTAGGTATATCGAAATTTTTCGGGGAAACTTTCCTCAATTTATTCTTATGAAAGAAGCTAATTCGATGGTTGAATCAATGCAACAACAAAGAGGATTAGGAAAAGTACCATATAATAATCATATAAACAATTGTAGACAATATTATGAGAGAAATTCTTACTTTTATCCACCCACGTGTCAGAGAAGAGGAGGAGAACCACCATTTTTTTGTGGACCATATATAAGACCTATGGAGGGACCCAGTTATTTTAAATATAACAAAGATACATATTTTCCAGCTAGGGATTGTTGTTCGTATTATCCATATAATGGATATTCAAAGACTAATTCATTTTTTAACACTTCATATAATTTAAGTATTCCAATGCCACAAAGCTTAAATAATGAGTATAACAACGAATCTGGAGGAATTATGAATGAATATAGATTACAACTTCGAGGTATACCATTCAAAGTTAATTATAAAGATATCAGAGAATTTTTTAAACCAATTCATATAGAGTCAATTAGTATGGGTTATTTTAATGACGGGAGACTAACCGGAGATTGTATTGTAGAGTTTAGAGATCATAAATCAGTAGTTGAAGCAAAGAAAAAGAATGGTTTAAATATGGGTTCCAGGTATATAGAAATTTTTGATCATGAAAATGCGAGACTTACCAAACGAGCGAGATATGAAGTATTACCAAATAATAATAGTCCAGATGTTGATGATGAATATTTTAAGAAACATCAAGAAGCAAAGTACGAACAAATTAAACAAGAAGTTATGCAAAGTCCTATGAAGCCTAGTGTAAAAGCATCATTAAAACGACGATATCCCGGAGAGGTGGATTCTTTAAAGCATTTTGCATGTTACAGAGCTCCATTTAATCCTTATAATATACCAACATTTGCGTATCAAAATAAATCACCAGATAATTATTTTGGAAAAGAAAAGAAGACCAAATATTTTTAATAATTAATTACTAGTTTTTTTATATATTGTATCTCGGTTTTATCATTATTATTATTGAATTGAAAAAGAAATAGAAAAAAAAAATTTACAAAATAATTATAAATGAAAAAAGATTAAAGCTTGTGCTCCATAAACATTTTTCTTGTTTCTTCGATAGTATCATTATTTTCTACAAAATATAACATATCTGAAAGGCAGGTTTCAATATCGTTTTCAAAGACGCGTTCATTCATTCCTTTTACTCCTTCTGGTGGTGGATGTATAAAGTTAGGACCAAAATTACATGTTACCCTAGCATTTTCAAATATTGATACTGCTGGAAAGTAGAAATCTTGATATATATCTTGAAAAGCTGTTCCACATGATTCTCCATTATGAAAAAATTCTATCCTACTTCCTTTTGCTATTGGCCTATCTTTTTTTAATGATGATGGATCAGTAAAATCGATAAAAAATACATTTGATTTATGATTAACAACGGTATAACACGATTTTGCTGTAAAGGGTAACAAGTCACTAGTTATCTGTTCTACATTATCATCATCAAAATAAATTGCACAACCTAAAACATCACCTTCTTTAAAATCTTTTTTACCATATGTTCTTCCTTTTGCTTTATGAAATACTGTACCATGATGAGATCTCCAGGAATATGAGAATTCTGTATAACCAACAGGGGCTTGAACAACTGCATCTTTAGTTGACCAACCTATTCTAATATGAGTACCTTGTGGCTGTGAATCAAATAAAACTTCATAATACCATTTTCCCTTCGAAACTGAATGTGTAGCTTTTGCCATACAATATCCTTCAAATTCAACGTTAGCTACAGTTAGATTATCATTACTTAATATAAGTTGTGGAGCTCTATCTGATGGTGACAAAGAAACTTTAGGAATATCTGCTAAACGATAAACAAATGTTGGAATTCTAATAGACGTATTAGTTACTAGTGTGTTAGTATACATTTCATGATCAGGAAAAGCAATATCTTTAACAGCTAGATGATACCTATGACCTTCTTTATTTAAAGGATAATCTATTGTTGAATCTTCACTACCGTTTTTATCAAACACATTATCATTACATGTTTTTGATTTCTTACTAACACTTTTTTTATCATCAGCAGCACGTTTTCGTGAACCTCTTGTTTGTCTTACAACAATTGAATCTGTATCTTTATTTTCTACATTTTCTTTAGATGAACTACCAGGTTTTCTTCCTGGGTTTCTAAGTCCTTCCATTAACGGTCCAATCTTATGTAAATCACATTCTACAAGTGCATAATTATTTGGTTCCTTATATAGGAAAAGTCCACTTTCTTTTGATAGTGTTCTTTTTAATGTTTGATGCCATGTATTCTTAATTCTTTTTTTTTCGCCACTTAAATTTTCCCAATTTCTTGTAAAGTATGGTATAATAACAGTATCTACATCAAAAAAGTACCTTTCTCCATAATTTCCCGTTTCACATCTCTTATTATATGTTATATTTGCCATTGCCATTACACACATATGTATAAATGTTACAGTTTTTCCTGTCCATGTCTCTTTTTTTGTTGAAGAACAATCTTTACAATGAAATGTATAAGATACCATAAATGGTAGGCCATAACTTTAAAAAAAAAAATATTAACTTAACTTATTTGTACTTACAATTCTTTTAAATCTTTAAAGCATTTAGTATGAAACCATTTCCTACACCCAACACAGTGTATTTCCAGAGTTCCAAGTTCACGAGTACCATTGCTAAAAGAATATTTTTAAATATATTACTATTAGTATTTATATTTACCAATAACAAACAGCTGTAGAAGTTTCGTTATTTACATTTTCACCAATACTTTCCATAATAATAATTTTAAATGTTAATAGATTTGAGAATGATATTAATTAAAATATCGCTTTTACTCTATAAGCGCTTAGATTGTTTACAATTATTTGTATACAATTTTCCGTATGAGACAAGAGTTTCCATCTCAGTTGTTAAGAATAAAATTAAAGTTTTTATTAAATAATATTTAACAAGGAATAAAAATTATTAACCCGAAAATAATTTAAACAAAAAATAATTAATGATTAATCATCTAAAATACCAATTTCTTTAAGAACATCATAATTTATTTTTTTCGAAAGTTTTTTTTCTTGAATTACCATTTGCATAGCCTCCGTTGCAGTATCGGCTTCAATTTTATGTCTTCTTTTTGGTGCTTTTCTTTTACGCTTTTCATTCTTATCATCATCACCCCTTTCTTCCATTTCCTTTTTTAATTTGGCACGCCGCTCCATTTCTTCTAAATGATGTGAATTTGCTTTCAACCATAATTTTTCTTTTAGAGCCCGTTCTCGTGGTGATAAAATATATTTTTCTATTTCGTCATCATCAATATCACTTAACGTATCTTCAACTTCTTCTCCCCATTCATTATTTTCATTATCTCTTTTAATATAACTTTCTGAATTTTTTATGTTATTTTTACCTATTCCCATTTGTTCTAAAGTTGGTCGATTCCTTTCATATATACTCATTTCTGAATTTTCATTTTTTGCTATTATTTTAGATTCTTCTTTTGCTTCTGCAAAAGCTAAATCAACAATTTCATTACTTATTAATGAAGCTGCAACATCAGCATCTTTTCCTAATCCATCAACACATCCTGATAATTCTTTGGCCCATCTACTTTTCTTAAAATTCTCAATTCTTTTCTTTTCTAAAGCTGATTCTACTTCTTTCTCAATATTATCAAGTTCAGGTTTTATTCTTCTTATAAATTCTTCTTCTTTCATTCTTAATTCATCCATTTCAATTTTTATTTTTTTTTGATATGCAGGAGGATCCTCACATTCAGATAAATTTACTGTATTAAATTGTTGAATTGTCAACATACTAGATGGAGTATTTGCAAATTCTTCCAAACGTTTTCTAACAACAGATTCACTGACATGTACAATACGAACAACATCAGATACAGATCTGTTAAAATTGTATGATCTAGCTGCTAATAACAAAGCAGCTCCACATAATCCAGTAGGACGTCTTCCTGTATCAATCCAATCAAGTTTCATTCTTTGTACAATTCGAGTAGCTAACGAAACAACTTCTTTTTGCTTATCACCGAATTCTAATAAAACAGCAAATCTAAGAATATATAAGCATGGATCTGTTACGGGTAAGTTAATATGGAGTGATCTTGTCAAAAAATTTAATGTCCTCCCTAAGTCAAATACATTTACTTGTGTTACATCGGAAAAATCCAATAATAAATGTGCTGTATTATCTAATCTACATGTCATGTATAAACATGATGCTACAACATGACTTCTAACTCTTCCTCTTGTAAAATTTCTGTTAACACACATTTTAAAAAAGTTATATGCTGTATCCATATGTATTTGATTTATACGTAGTTGTGATGCAATTTCTTCAATCAATTTCCTTCCTTTTAAATAGGTCTGCTCTCTTGATTCTTGCCCTCCTAAACCTGGAATTCCACTTAATGAATTTGGTTGAGCACGATCCCTAGAGACAAACTGTCCAACCAAAGAACTTATTCCGGCTCTTTCTTCAAATTGAACATCTGAAACAATTGTTGACTCTTCCAATACTGTACCACAGTTCATACAAGTAGCATCTCCACGAGATGGATCTTCATCTATCGCTGATGATCCACATTCATGACATGTACGAACCATTATTACTACAATATATGTTATATATAAATGTATCTAAAAACATGGGTAAAATGATTATAATTTAATTACGAAATGTATCAAGGTATTCGAACACGGGACTATAAGTTTGACAAGTATCTATCAATATGTTTTGACATAGAAGAAACTTTGCTCAGCCATTAAAAATATGTATACTTCAAAGTAACTGTTAGGACTATAAAAGTGAAAAATATAAAATCTACTTCAATTATTTACTTAAAAAATAAATTAATAATTTAATTTTTCAATGATATATTGATCATAAATAATGTTTGAAATACAATACAAAATAGCTTTGTTCCAAATGAATTATAAATAACTCGTGCTAAGAGATAATGGAGGCTCCACCTTTAAACAATAGAATGCCGTTTTACGAATTATTAGGTTAGTTCTTGTAAAACAAATAGTTGTATTTTCTTTATTTTTTTATAATTTTATAAAAAAAAAATTAATAAAATCAATTAAAGAAAAATTTTTATTCTACAATTTTACTTTAACAAATATGATATATTTTAAAATGTATAATAAAGCTTAACATTAATATTTGGATTATAAATAATATTTGAATTTTAATTTATTTATATTTTTTTAATCTTTTATTAAACAAATTATATTATTTATCAAAAGGATGCTATTTTATAGTTGTGTTATAGTAAGATCTGATGACTCTATACACAAAAAAATTAACTAACCCTAATTACATTTACTGGATACATATCAAATTGTGAACGGTAATAAATAATAAGTAATAAATATATCATCAAAATGGTATATCCAATGTATAATTTAAACCATGAATTGATTGTAGGAAATGCTATTGAAAAATTGACATCTTTACATAATTTCTTTGTTTTAATTTTAGGATTCTTAATTAGCGTTGTTACATATTTATAATTATCATTAAACCTCTTGTTATTCTTTTTCTTTTCAGGTACTTTATTCATATTTTCTATTCTCTTTGAAGCACGACGTTTATTATATGATTGAATTTCCTTTAATTTCTTATTTTTTATAGCATAATATTTATTTTTATATTCCATAAGGGTATACTTTTTCCTATTATTACTTTCATTTGTTTCTTCAATTATTTTTTCATTAAATTCACACTCAGCAACAATTTCATTCATTTGATTATTTTCATTATCATTAATCTTTAACGCCGTGTTAAAATCTACAGCCTCCCAAGCATCTGGATGTAGTTGGTATTTCATAGTTTTAAAAGAAAAAAGACAAAGAAGCTAGTGTGTGTAAAACATATATTAAAATATTGTATACAAGTGTGGATTTTTGCATTTTGATAAACGCAATATATTCAAAAGATTTTTTGTAAATAAATTAACTAACAAATAATAATTTTTAATATTAAAAAAGATTATGATAGTTAAATTTACAAAAATATTCTTCTTTATCATTATATTTATTTTTACTACTTTAATATTTTTGACATATGGTGATAATAATAGTGAAAATTTAACAGAACAAGAGATTTACCCTAATGATAATAATGTGCAATTATCGATAAGAGATATATTTGGAATTTTTGCTGGTTTAATTGTAGCAGCACCACCAATTGTTGTTCTTTTTATCATTCTAATATTTCAAAGAGATACCATAAAAGTTGGAAAAGAGAATAAGTATTGTAGATTATCACCTGAGATTAATGATACAAATTATATTAAGGATGATGATGAACATTTATCTATTTTCCCTGATGGAACTATTGCTATTTCAATGTCCAGATTTTAAAAAAACCATTTTTTTATTTTTGTTTTAATCATTTTTTAATATAAACACTTATGCTTCAATAATACATTTGTCATATTATATTTAATTTTTTTTTATAAATATCATGTGTAAATAGATAAAACATTAATAAATATATATAGGAGAAAATCGATCACCTTACAATATTTATAAAATGCTGACAAATCAAATTTGTATTTCCATTTATTCTTTCCCAATTTAAAAATTTTCTTTCTAATGCTTTTGATAACAAGTAAAAATTGCAACATTTTCTGTAAATTCCACTATTCAGATGTGAAAAAAATTAAAAATAAAATATTTATATTTAAAATAAAAAATACAGTTTATAATGACGTATTAACATGCCATTGTTCCTGTTACAATTGTCTTTGCATATCCTGTTAACATAAGACGGTTATTTTCTGTAAATCTTATCTTGAATTGAGCTCCTCTATTTGGATAGCATTGAAATGCTAAAGATTTATATTAATAGTTATAATATTATACACTTACCATAAAAAGGGCCATTAATTCCAAGACGAGCCTTATAGTATGGTGCTAAAGCACATTGACTTGAACCAGTTGCAGGATCTTCATTTATGCCAACCCATGGTGCAAAATATCTTGAAGCATAGTCATATTTCTTCCCATCTTTATCAACAAATCCTTGCTTGTCAGAATCATTTGGTTTAACTGTTACTATAAATCCTTTGACAAAATCTCCATTTGGATGAATTGCCAACATTGAAGAGAAATTTGGACTTATAGATAACAATTGATCTTTAGTTATACTTCCATCCAATTCAACAATTAATTTCTTTGCTTCTTCAGCATATCCAACATTTCTTATAGATAATTCACCAATTACTGTTTTTATTAAAAGATACAATTCTGGAGGAGAATCAATTATTTCTCCATAATTTGGTTCAACATTTTTCCAATTAGGAGAAGATACTTTTTTTATGTTAAAAATTGGAAAATTCATAACATAACTTTCATTTTCTTCTCCTCTTTCAACTTCAAGATCTCCACTTAAAGTTTCAAAAGTAATTTTTTTATTTATATTTTTTAATTCATTAAAAATAACATGACTTGTAGCTAAAGTAGCATGTCCACATAAATTTACTTCAATTTTAGGTGTAAACCATTTCAAAGTAAAACGATCAGCATCTTTAAATGTCTTGTCATTTAATGGTACAGGATATGCTGTTTCAGAAAGATTAAATTCAGCGGCAATTTTTTTGTAACAAGAATCATGAAGTTTCATATCATAGATAAAAACAGCAGCTTGATTTCCAGCAAATTTTTTGTTTGTAAATGCATCAACAATATATATAGGGACAATGTTTTTTTCACAGCCGGTCATGTTTAGAAATAATAGAAAATGATGATCATAACATAAAGAAGGACACTTTTCAAATAAACAAAATTTAATTGATTTAATTATAAAATTGATGACACAGTTAACATTTCATTAACATGCATCTTATTTTGTATGATAATTTTAAAAAGAATTAGGAAAGATAATGTTTAATAAACTTTTATAGTTTTCATTAATTAAAAAAAGTTCTCATACAAAATAAAAACTCGTAATTATATCACTCCCGCAGTTGTATGAGCAGGACCCTTTTAAAAAAAGTTGTATTTACAGGAGAATTATTGAAAAGATTTATCGTCCTCTTTTAGAGCCATTGAAAAATTTATCAATTGGATCTGTTTCTGAATCTTTTTCAATAACAGAATCTTCTGTAAATATAATTTTTATAAATATAAATCTTTATAATACCTTTAACAGGATTACTTTCACCATGTTCAATGGATACAATTGGACTACCAGATATTGTTTTCCCTATATCTAAAAGTTCTACGTTATCATGAGATAACTCTTCTTGAATGGGAAAAGAATAAATAAATGAGATGATAGTAAAAATAAAAATTAAGAGCTTTGTCATGACGAAAATGATTTTTTGGCAATGATATGAAAAATTATCTTAACTTTGCTTATACCTTCTACATATAAACATTGATCATGATCCCATGACAATCAAAATATAACGAACGGTTTGTGAAATTATTTTGACAGTTAGATATAAAAAATCTTTTTTACATTTTATTAATTACAAATATGTTAAACTGATGCATCGTGCTAATGTCTTAAAGATATGTTACTTAACCAGCTGGTATAGGTAATTGTCACATCAATTTAAAACTAAGGTATGATGGAGCCTGGCGCCTATACAATTAATTTGAAATTAATAAATTGTAGCAAGTGAAGTGGAAATATTGTGGCGCCGGGCGGTCGTTTGATTGATGAACAAGTTTGGTGAATTGGAACAATTTTAGGACATTGGCTCCAGAATGTCTTATGACAACGTGAATTAAAAAATACATTTATCAAAATTAAATGAGATAAATTGTATAAAATTTTTCTATTTATAGCAATTTTAACGATTCAATGCACATTTAAATTAACAACATTATTGTCAATGAAATTGTTTTAGAAACAACTCATACATATTTTATTATTTTAAATAAAAAATAAATTGTTATAATAATTCTTTAATGTCATCACTAATTAATATTTCTTTATCATTTAAATATTTAGTACTTGTTTCATGAACTTTTGAAGTATCGTAAAAATAATTCACCATAATACCTAAACTTTGTTGAATTCCTCTTCCACTTATATTACCTCGCCAATTAATACGATAAATTTTAGCCCCATTAGATAAATGAAAATGTGTTACAGGATTTAAAGCATAATTATGCTTCAAAGATTTGGCATTATAAAGATATCTTGCACATGAATACATAAAAAACTTCTTCAATCTTTCATACCTATCAATTGAATCTGATTCAATTTCTTGTTTAAGAATTTTTTTAACTTCATTAATATTTGAAATATCAAAACCAAGACCTTCCAATATCTTACAGGCTTTTTCATCAAATAAATCAAAATTTGAATTACCATGAATACATCTTAAAAGCCAATTTCTAAACCCTGGAATTGGTGATAATGTTGAATGATCAAATATATTTGGTAATTCCTTCTCCAATTCACGTACAACCGATTTTATCAACAAATTACCTAGATCAATTCCTTTAAGACCTGCTTGTAAAGAACTTATTGAATAATATATAGCAGTGGTTTTATCTTTTTCATTTTTATCATTAAAATCTTCAAGACCATTAACAATCTCTTGAACGTTGTCAGCAATTCTTTTCATCAATGCTACATAAACTACAATTAATGGTTCATTTGGCATTGCGCTATGTGTAAATATAAAACATCTTCTATTTGATGAAACTCTTCTTTCAATGTCAAGTAAACCTTTTACAGGGTGAACAGCTTCTTTAGATGCAAGTTTTTGAAGTAATGAAGCTGGTGAATCCCACGTTATTCTTTGTAGAGATAAATTACTTAATGAAAACCAATTGGTTAATTTTTCTTTTAAAATAAAATCCATCTTAAGAAGATTAGATAAATCACCACTTGATTCTTTTGATTTAACTTTTATTATTTTATGAACATCAGCCCTTAAATTACATAAAAATTTAATACCTTCTGGAACATTTGAAATGGCTTGAAATAATTGTACATATTCTGGTGTTGAAGCAATATAAATATCTCTTGATGTTTGAGCATTAATTGTTCTTTGATAATTTTTAATGGCATAATTAAGGTTCTCATTATTTACTGACATCTTTTCAGCCAAAAATTTAATTCCATCAACTTTTTCTATATCATTTGAGTGAACATATGCAGAAATAAATTTCTTTCCTTTTCTTATCTTTTTATCCATAGAAACTTCTTCTTCTAAATTAAGCCATTCTCTTGAAATTTCTTGAATTATATTATTTGATGATGAAAGGAGACGTAATGATTGATTACTAAAATATTTAGATAGGAGAATTTTTGATAAACAAGCAAATTGCATAGTGATTTAAAAGTGATCTAAAATCGCATAATTTATACATTTTCATGAATATTAATTAAATAAATTAATTTATAAAAATTAGTTAATATAAAAGGAAAAAAATTTCATAACATATATGTACTGAAACAATTCTCTTTATCTTCCTCAAATTAAATCAAATTTTTGACAAAGCTTATCAAAAAGGCCGTGATATATTTAAACAAGTTGGAGAATCGTTTATTGTAATGAATCTGACGTTAACGTATTTTAAAAATTTTATAAATAAATTTGAAATATTATCAACCATGAATATTTTATCACCTCCTGAGACAGTTAGGGAGATGACAATATTAAATAAAGAAAAATTTACGTATGTTTTATTTTTATAATTTTTAGTAAAATTTTTATTTTAAAGGAAAAGAGTTCAATTACCATATATTATGATTCCATCTATGTCTATTGGTAGAATTATTGGATCAAGAGTTGTCCGAAGTTGTAGTGTACCAATATTGAAAAGAATAAAACCAATTATGAATACAGAACATCCTGAGATGAAACTTTTGTTGTTAAATCCAGATAATCTTAATGAAGAAAGAGAAAATGAATTAGTAGAAGCAATTAGGACTTTATGTAACATTACTCCTGATATAATGAGTAAAGAATTTACATTTACGTATGATGATTTTGATATTAAAAGTTCAATTAGAGCTATTCTTCCTCAAGGAATTGAATTCAGTGGTTACTCTCAAATAGGCCATATTGCTCACTGTAATTTGAGAGAAAACCTTTTACCTTACAAATATACTCTTGGACAGTTAATACTTGATAAAGTAAATTGGTGTAAAACTGTAGTGAACAAATTAGATACGATCTCATCAGAATTTAGATTTTTTGAAATGGAGTTATTAGCAGGAGAAAAGAATTATATTACAACTGTTGTAGAGGATAAAATAAAATATAAATTAGATTTTTCAAGGGTGTTTTGGAATTCAAGATTAAGTAATGAACATAAAAGAATTATAGAAAAACTTGATAAAAACTCAATTGTATATGATGGTTTTGCTGGAGTTGGACCTTTTGTTTTACCAGCAGCAAAGAAAGGAGTCAGAAAAGTATTTGGAAATGATTTAAATCCAGAAAGTGTTAAGTGGATGAAAGAGAATTTAAAAATTAATAAAATTGATGAAAAATTAGTTGATATTTCTAACTTAGATTGTGGAGAATTCTTCAAAACAATTGTTAAAAATGATTTACTCTCATATAAAGATTTAGAATATCAACCATCTAATGCTCATATAATTATGAATCTTCCTGCTCTTGCTGTAACATTTTTACCACATTTGAAAGGTTTACTAGAAGGAGAAGATTATAAGAAATATAATTTTAATATAATTGTTCATTGTCATTTATTTGTTAAAAGTTCTGTTGATGTACCATCTTCATGGTTCAGTGAAGAAGCATCTCGTATAGTGAAGTCAAATATTGATATTCCAGATTTAAAGTTTTTAGAATTACACAATGTTCGAAATGTAGCAGGAAGGAAGGAGATGTTTTGTGCTTCTTTTGAATTACCGAAAGATTATTTATTTTCTCTTTCAAATACTACCAAAAGAAGAAGTGACAATAAAGAAGAAGAGGATATAAAGAAAATAAAATTAAGTTAAGTTATTTTAATTGTTATCGTTAAATTTTATTGTTAAATTTCTTTTTAAAAAAAATTTACAGAAAATAGAGTAATTCGTCTACTGTTTAAATCAGTTTTTTAATTATCTTATGACTAAACATTATTAATATAAAAAAAAAAATTTAATTTAAGAGTAATGAATTTCATTTTTAAAGAATCTGTTCTTATTGTAAGAAAAGATTTTGTGATGAAGAATATAATTAGAAATTCAAGTAGAACATTTAATTTTATACCTATTGAATTTCGAGGAATAAGAAAGCAAATTGCTGATAAATTGTCTAACAAATATGACATTAAAAAAGTGGCTACTATTGGACCAGATTTGGCAGCACTTGAGTGGTTAATGAATTGTGGAGCAACAGAGGTTGTGATGAGTGATGGAAGTTCTATTAGGAGTATACGAGAAATGAAAAGATTTATAAAAAATTGTGGAATTGATATAAATAATCTTAAATCACCAAATAAAGATTTAATAAAATATCTTAGTACAAGAGAACCTTTGATAAAAGAAGATTCACAGAATAATTTGAGATTAAAACGACTAAAATTAATTGAAAAGGAAAAAATTATCATGAGGTCACAAATTGCATACAATGAAATGTGGAGTCACATTCCAGATATTTACATTTCTAAAGTAAGTCTTATTGAAATCTTCAAAGTAAATATTTGAATTAATAGGTTGATGCTTCAGATAGTGCAATAACTGATAATGGCTTTAAATATTTTAATCATTGTCGATGCATTTCAAGTTTAAAGTTTAACTTTTGTGATTATTTTGGAAATGATGGGATCAAAGAATTAGCATTAAGTAGGGTAGCCCATACACTCAAAGACCTTGTAAGTTTTATCAAAATAAAAAAAATTCATTATGGAATTTTCTTTTAAAATATCTGATATATCAAATAATACTAAATAAAAATGTAATGGCTTATCTGATAGAGTGTTTATAGCATACGAACTACAACTGTATATTATGATATCAATAATATAAGAGCTCTTTTATAATTTGTCCTTTACATCTTTTGCATATATATATATATATAAACACTGCACAAGTGTTTCTCGCCTTCACTGTTCTCTTGTCACCTATTGATTACAATATTATAATTGGTATATTTATTACATTAATTTGAATCTAAAGATACAGTTTATTTATTATTTCAACAAAATATGGATATAAAGCATGCAAAAGCAACATCTAGAGCGGATGCTGATGAATATCATCCATTATATTTTAAATACATTCTAGTTACGGGACTTTATATGTTGGAACCATGGGAGAGAAAAATATTTAATGGGATCTTTTTCGTTACTATATTATTCTTAACCTACTGTGGATATTCATTACTTTCTAGTATTTTTTAAAATATAATGTTTAAAATTCTTTTGATATATAATAATATTTTAATAGAAAATTTCTTGTAATATTATTTTTATTTTTTAAAAAAATTAAATTATTTTTTTAGGAAATAGTTCTTAATCCTCATATCTCTGATTCAGTAATCTATTGGCTTGTGAAATTTGAAAATATAGAACGAATTCATTTTTATTTCCTTCCATACATAACAAATCGTTTATCTATTCAAAGACAAATAAAAATTGCTTTGCCGAAATGTAAGATTAGTTTTCCAGAGACGGATAAAATTGGGTATGGCTATTGAATAATAGGTAATAATAAGTAATAGGAATATTTTTATTTAAATTGTATGATGTATCAAAAGAAAAATAAAGTTAATTTTATTACTTCTGATTAAATTTTTTTTTNTTTTTTTTTCCTTTTTATTTCTTTTATTATTCATTTAAAATAAAAGGAACAATTTTAAATGTAATTTATCTAGATTTATCAAAGTCCATTCATCAAATAAATTATCTCATTCATGAGAGGAATAACTTTTTTATATTTAAATATATTATTTTTGGCAACTCCTCTTTTAACTTTATTCGATTTATTTATTATCTTCTAGCATCTAGCTTAAAGATTAAATAATCAGACATCTTTTACAATTATTTTGGTTTAATTTTCTTCTTTTTAAATGTCTTCAACATATATATTATTTAAAAAAGTAATTTTTAAAATGTACATTTAGGAGGAGTTTTTGGTAGGATGGATGAATTAATTTTAAACTTGAGTTTATCAAATTTTATTGTTTTATAAAGATAAAATAAAATTTGATGTTATAGATAGTTCTTTTTTATTTAGTCTTTTTATTTTTACGTATCATTTTAATGTTTTCAGAAGTATTAGTATAAATATGGTTAATAAATTTGAGGATATACTAAAACATCCCTCTCTATTGAAAAATATTTTGAGTTATATTACATCTATTAATGATATTTTAAATCTTTCCATTGCATCACCAATTTTTGCTAATATAATTGAAGAACTTAATTATGAAGACATGGATATTCCTAATGATAAGAGTATAGTAATAAATTTTGTTGTAAGTTTATTTGAAAATATATAATAATAAATAAATAATTGAAGACACAAGAAAGAATTTTAATTAATAGACATGTGGTATGTTGTAACAAAGATTCAATTGAAAAAATATTGTCAAGTAAACTAAATCATTGTATGCATTTAATTCTTATATTTCCATCTTCATTTTCTTCAATATTCATTAAATCTTATTTACAATATATGGGAGTTATAAAAACAATCTTTAATTCACTTCCGTACATTCAAATTTTAGAATTTGATTGCATTAAGACTGAATCTATCCATTTAAGTTTATTTAGTGAAATAGAAAATACATCCATTAAACAGATAGTTTGCAGCGCAATAGAATATCAAAATGAATATGGCGTTGAAGGTAGTAATTGGTTTTTGAAATTTTCAAAACTTGAAAGTATTTCTATTTTACCAACGGCGAGGAATGCTTTAACATTTTTATACTATCTTAAGAAAGGACTTGGTGATAGGAAATTAAAATATTTAAAAGTTCCAGAGGTTTTATGGTTTAATGAAATGGATAAAATTCAGACTTGTGAAATGATAGAATTTAGTATGGAAGTTTTTGAAGGAATAAAGACTACATTTAGCATGTATAATGAGCCATCTCTTCATTTGATAAAGAATTTAATAAAAAAATTAAGATTTACATCATTAGATATTATTTTTAGTGATAATGAAGAATTGGAATGTTTTATGAAATATTTTAATCAATGTAATATTACAAACCTTGAATGTTTTAGAATTTATATTGCAAATCCAGCATCATTAAATTTTGGTGATTTATTTTCAAAATTATTTAGAAAAATAGGTGAATCAGAAAAACTTCATTCTATAATGTTAAGTCAAGTTATGATGAAAGATATGATTGAAGATTATGGAAGTGATATGTATTCATTGAAAAAAAAATTTAAAACAATTTATAAAGATTTAATTATCATGCTTCCTGCACAAGTTAAAAGTGTAGAATTTAAAGGAGAAGGTGTTGATAGTGAAGATTTAATATTATTATCAAGAAAATTACCAAACCTAGAAAGATTATCTGTAGGAAAATATACAGTTTTACCAAAAAATATATTTGAATATTTTACAAATATTAAAGATATCAAATATTATTGCAATCATACAAAATTTACAAAATTACCTGATTCATTAGAAATGGTTACATGTTGTTGTGCTTGTGATTTTATAAATGATGATCAAGATCCAAGTGGAGAATTATTATGTTGGTCATTAGGAGTATTAGAAAAGAAATTTACTAAATGTTTGTTTAAACACGATTCAGAAACAGATGAAACAATAACATATTATGGAAATTCATTTATAGAACTTCATAGACGAATATTTCATGTTAATACTAATCTTGATTGGGTTGTTGAAAAAATTCGTGATGAAAAAAGTAGAACATATAAAAAAGAAAATTGGTGTGAATATTTGTTTGGAACATATTTATAGAGACTAATACATAGATATATCTTTATTTCATTGCTTTTTTTTTTGTTAAAATTAACATCTTTTAGTACTCTTTTTATTAATAAAAAGAAATATTGATTAGTAATTATATATAAATCTATTTTATGCTTAAGATTTAATCCAATTAAAGATTCTTTTGGAGGCAGATATTGGTTGTTCATTTCCTCTTTGGAAATTAGATCCACGTTCTAGAGTAAGCCTACTTCTTTCTAATGTTTCATCTTCCTCATCTTCTTTGTATATTAAATTTTGTGTTAAGTCATCTTTTTCATCCATCAAATGTTTTAACTCCTTCATTAATGAATCCATCTTAATTCTATCTTTTTCCTGTTTATATTCTTCATATTCTGAGGAAACTTGAACGAGATCACTTTGTGTTTTTGTTATTTTATCACTAACATCACGCAAATTTTCTAAAGCATTAAAATAATCTTGTTCAAGAACCAGTTTATCTTTCTCCGTAGTAAATTCTAATATTTGGGTTATTAAAGTTGATTCTTCACCGCTTCCTGGACAAACATTAACCATTTTTTTTCGAAGAGCTTTATCAAGATATTCAATTTCATTTAATCGTTCTTGAATTCTTTGTTGTTCTATTGATATTTTTTCCATATTTTGTATATCTTTTTCCCATTTATTAACTAATTTTCTCGTAGGTGTATCAGTATTTGAAGACTGTTTATTCTCACTACCCGATGTATATTGTGAAAAAAAGTTTGAAGGTGCAATCTGAAAAATAATGTATTATAAAATATTTTAAAAAAATACATAAAAATAAAATAGAGATACAAAAGAAAAATGTAATATACCGGTTGTATGTTAGTTAAATTAGTAAAACTATTTTTCTTCAAATATTCTGATATATTCCCAGCTAATTCCTGTCCACGCATACTCCCATAACGTTTAAATCTATCAAATTTATCCCAAACACCATACGAATCATTTGAATCATTCAAAGATGTTTGGGATGAATAATGAGATTGAGATTGAGAACGAGGATATGGCATATATACACTTTTAGATAAATTCTAAAGTATCACAAACACAATAATATTACAATAAAATATAAATTAATTTACCTCAATACTTCCTTGATTCGATATTTTACGAGATGGTCTTGAACATGCAGGAATTAATGGTGTTTCAGCTAAAAAATATAATAATAAATAATAATAAAATAATTCTTACTTTTTGTTTTCTTTGACAACGATGGACTAGGGTTTATTTTTTTAAATTTTCGGAAGGAAAAATCTCTTGAAGCTAAAGCTATAAATTTACAAAACAATATTATACAATATACATATAAATAAACTTACAAAGATTTCTTAAATCATTACTTGATCCACCAATACTTCCATTGGTTGATCTTATACTGGCTGTTCTTTTTAGGTTTCCTGAGAATTGTTCCTGTGATGTTACAGAATCGTCTAATGCGTCATTTATTAATTTTTTTGCTTCTTCTTTTAATTTTTTTCTCCTCTCCTCATCCATATCTCCATTAACATCTTTTGCAGCTTTTTCTAATAATTGTTTAGCTTCTTCTCTTCTAATTTCTGATCGATTACTTATTTTATGAAGTTTTAATTCATCTGCTAAACTTTCTTTTCTTCTAACTTTATTTCCTCCATTTTTATGTAAATCTTCATCACTAACTTCTGGAACATTTCTATAGTCAACAGCATCAGCTTCCTCTCTTTCACGTTTTAACTTAGCAAATTCTTCAGTAATAGATTTTTCTGTTTCTGTTAATTGAAGATAACTTGATATTCTATGATCACTTTCTCTTTTGTTATTTTTTACATTTGGAGAAACTGTGCTATCAATTTGACCTGCATCCAAAAGTAATGCAGTTCTTAAATTTTCAACATAACTTTTGACAGAAGTTTGATCTGGTAATGTAGCCCATTCACGTTCATCCATCGTTGGAGTTACACCTAATTTTTTTCCAGCCTCAAAAGCTATGTGACAATTTTTTGACATCCCATCAATTGTATTTGTAAAAGATAAAGAATTATATGAAGAAATAAGATCAGGACGATATTTATGAATAACGGCACATAAAGCAAGACCATTCTTCCATGAACGGCTAAAATCTGAGATTCTAACACTTCTGTAACCTTTCGTTACTCTTACTGCCCAGTTAGAAAGAGATTCATTTTCTTGATATTCAACAGAACATTTTTTATCATCATTACATCTTAATACAATATTTTCTTTGGTACCTTCAGAAGTTGATGGTTTCATATCTTCAATTCGAGTTTCAATACTTTCTTGAATAATTTTACCATTTCTTGGTATTTCAATATCAGTCATGATTGATGGTTTATAATCATTTTCTTCATTAACACTTTTTCTTTTAAATTCTAAATTAATTGATTTCGAAACTGAATTTATTTTATCAATTATTTCTTCTTTTTCTTCAATTTTTTCTTCTGAAATAGGAATCTTTTCAAATTCTCTATCTTCACTGACACGAGCACTTGAATTAAATGATAAAAGACTTCCACGATCACTTTCATCAGTTGTATCAATTTCATTCAATATTTCTGGCTTAATTATTAATTTTAATTGACCACTTTCAATATGACTATTTCCTGATTTAAGTTTCAATGATACTTCAAAATTAGAATTCATAAAAAATTTAACATTTAAAGGACATACAGCTAAGGTTTTCTTTTTCTTCTTTTCATTAATTTCGTATGCAGTGATATACCATTTTTTATCCATAAATTCATTACTTTTTTTATCTCTATATATAGTTGTGGTAAATTTAATAGGATCCACTAAAGATTCAGGCCAAGCAATCAATCCTCTTGATAAATCAATGAAACTTGGTTCCAATGTTCTTTTATTGTTCATGTATCTTCTATTTCCATGTTCAATAGCAATAACAATTTGAATAGTCTCGTCTTTTGACCATCTTTGTGTATGTTGTAAAATAAGTTCTTTAGGAGTCACCGTAAAACGTATCTTAGCAGCAGTCTTTCCATCTCTTCTTATTTTTTTCATAACATTCATTGTTAGTAAAAGTTATATATTAAGTAAAAAAATTTATAAGTACACTTTAGTAAATGTTATATCAAATAAATATTATATCACCAAACGACATGTGGTGAAAACCTAAAAAAGATAAAATAAATTGCATATAAAATGTATTTATTAAAAATGTATATAATAAGGTGATAATAAAAATATTCTTATTTCAAATGTAATAATTTTATTGAGGTCTGTTAAGTGATATTATATCATTTCTTCATGATTATACTTTAACCGATCAAACTTATAATTCTTTCATTTATTTATCTATCTCAGTTTAACAAAAATGAAAGGAATAAGAAGTCACAAAAAATATTGATAACAAAATATATTTTATTAAATAATATAAGTTGTAGGAAATCTATAATACATCATATTACTCATCGTTAACAATGATTGAATAAGATATAAAACCGGTCTTCATAATTATATTTTATAATCAATCATAAAACTGTACTGTGATAAGAAATACAAAATAATTTTGACTTTATAATTATTCCAAAATATAAAGAGATAATATAAAATAAAAAAATAATATAAAATATTTATCAGTAAAAAAAGTATTTCTGTTAAGCTAACGATAAGTAAAATATGGACAATATTCCAAAAGTTTTTATCTCTTTATCTTTCAATATGGATTGACATAAAAAATAGATATTAAAGTTTATAATCTTTTATGTAGACTTATATTATTTTCTAAAAAATTTATAATACCATAAAAAGTATTTAAAAAATATCCTTAGATAAATAAAGGACATTTCATGACAACATTAACTTTATCATATTACAATCAATATTCATTCATATTGCGTCTGTTTTGTCGCATCATATTTTGGATAGTCATTATATATATTATAATGTTAATTACTTTCATTTTTGATTTATTTTTTAAATGAACATAAAACTGTATAATCAATAAAAAGGTTTTTTACGAATATTAATATCATTTTATGTTTTCCATTCGTCATGTAGCATCGTCATATATATAAATATAAAATGTCATTTGATAAAACTTTATCATTTGATTCATTCAATATTACTAATATATTTAATAATTTTTCCATACCAAATAATATATTTTTATTATATTTAATTCCTTAATTAATATTTAAAAAAAACAAACAAAAATACTCTGTTATTTAGGTCATTAAAACTGTTTTTAATACCTAAAAGATTTATCCATTGTTTAGTTATTATTGATGATTCACATTTCATTTGTTAACTGATTAAGTATATTGTAATAATCAATAAAAATGTCATTATTAAGAGTAACTAAGCCATATAAATATAATTTTTTTAATATTATTTTGTTATTGTAACATATTCATCAATTATAAAATATATATTTTTAAAATTGTAGAAAATTATTAAATGTAAGAAGAAAATATGTTGTTTAGAGTATTGTTACAAAGCTATATTTATCTTTATTTGCCTTTTATTTTGAGAGTAATGGTATATGGAGGAAAGAATATATTGAAAAAAAAANAAAAAAAAATGTGAAAACAAACAAGTGTTATTATTTTATTTTTATAGACTGTAATTTTGTCAATATATATCTTTTCATGCAATTAATTTTACCATATACATCGACCACTAATATTTCAACGACTTTTAGAAACATAAAATTATTTTATCCAATAAAATATTATATATTTAATGACATAAAAATATATATTGTAAAAATATGAACTTGTAAGGATATAACGATGTGATGGTTAAAGTTGAAGTAGGAAGGAATACTAAATTTTTTATACCATCTTCTCAATTTATATCTTCTCATTTCCCTTTTTCAAATATCCATCTATACATATACATGTATATTTAGTTACTCTTTCATAATTTCTATCTTTATTCTATTTTTATCATTTAAATATGGGAAATCAATGAAGTAAATGGTATGTCTTTGTCACTCTAAAACATTAGCTTCTTATTTACTCTGTCTCTCCTTCTTCCCTCTATCCCAAACTTCAATACATGCCATACTTCTATTCCCTTAAAAATATATCTTTCTATTGAAGTTATAATTTTACACACATACGCCAATGAAAGATTCTCTCCACATTTTCTTTAATATAAGAAACATTAATTTAACATGCTACAACTCTTTATAATTCGCCTATTATGAGATGTTTTTTTTTTATTAAATAAAGTGCCATTTTATTTTCTTAATTGTTTTTTACAAAAAATATTAGCATTAATGTTAGCTGATTAAATTTAACAAATTTTTTATTTTATAGATAACTTTTAATTTTCTTTAAGAATGGAGAATAATCTTGAAGCCGGAAATGGAGGTGCTCCAGCAGGAACAGGAAGACCTTCTAATAAAAGACTTCAACAAACTCAAGCTCAAGTTGATGAAGTTGTTGGGATTATGAAGGTAAATAAAATAATAATAATAGTATTAAAATTAATTAATTTTATTTAGGTTAATGTTGAGAAAGTTCTTGAACGTGATCAAAAGCTTTCGCAATTAGATGATCGTGCCGATGCTCTTCAAGAAGGAGCTTCACAATTTGAAAAGTCTGCTGCTACCCTTAAACGTAAATATTGGTGGAAGAATATCAAAATGATTATTATCATGTGCGCTATTGTTCTTCTTCTTATCATAGTTATTGTTCTTTGGGCAGGTGGAAACAAATAATTGTATAGAAGACCATTCATTACAAAAAAAAACTTTTTATAATTATACATTTAAATGAATTTTTTGAAGATATGCAGCAATTTTACATTTTTTAACACAATAATTCATTTTTTTAATACAATTAACTTGGAAAGATTATTTTACTTATATTTATTTGATTTTGAATTTAGTTTGTCTTTGTACATTACCACGTTACATGTCTCTCTTATTGGAAAACTATCTATCTTCAATATAAATTCAAAATTTTAGTATGATTATTATATTTTTACGATAAAAAAAANAAAAAAAATTATTTAGTGTATTTATCACAGAATATTGTTTCTCATTATTATATTCATTCTCTTCTTATCATTTATAAATTTTCAGAAAAATGACTTACAATCCTATAATCCCCGTTACTGATAATACCCATTTATTTAAAGCAAGAATGAAAATGATATGTGCTAAATATAAAGGAGATTCACCGATAAAAAATAAGGCGGAAAAAAAAGGAAAAAAGGGATATACAAGTAAATTACCATTATATATGAGTGAAGCAAAAGAAATATTAAAAAATATTACTTTATTAAAATCTCTCTCATTAGATAATCGTTTTAGTTATATTGCTTCAAGTGGATTTTATTTTCCCTATACAAAAAAAGATGATGCTAAGTTTATTCTAAATGACAAAGAACGAAAAAAATTGGATATGGAAAGCGATAATGGTATTGAAGGATGTCAAAAGTTGGTGGAAAACTTAAAAAAACAAGTTAATGTTGATAATTTTTTAAAAAATGATGAAGAAAAGGAAGTAATAAAAAATATTGTACTTTTATTGGATAATTATCTTAATACTGTTAGAGGAGAAATAATGGAAATGAGAGAGAAATATAATGAGAAGGCAAAGAAAGCTAAATTTTTAGGGAGTTACGTTAATTTTGTTAAAATGGATCAAAAGGGATACAAAAAGGCCTTTAAAGATATAGATGAAAAATATAATAGACGTCATAAGAAAGAATCAATTATGCCAGATGTTTTTCATCATTCCAGTAAGGAACCACAAAAAAGTATTGTAAAAGTTAACTTTTTTGAAGAAATTGATAATGAAGAGAATATTCCTGAAGTTAATGATCAACTTTTAATTGATAATGAAAAATTTTATCAAACATTGACAAATAAAAATGAACAAATAGAAATAATATCACGACAATTTGCAGAAATAGAGAAACTTCAGCATACATTTATGGAAAAAGCACTGGAGCAAGAAAGAAATATAGAAATTATTCACGATAAGGTTGAATTAACAGAAATTAATTTAAAATTGGCAAATAATTTAATAAAAAATGCTCTCGAAAATAATGCCTCAAGACGTGTAATATTTATGTTTTGTATTATTGTGTTAACATTAACATTGTTATTTTTAGATTGGTTTAATCCATAATAAATTAAAATTAAATCATTACAATAAATAGTTAAATTAATTTTTTCTTTATGATAATTGATGCATCACTTTATTTTAGTTCTTCCAATTGGTAAATGAATACGCGGTCTGTATTATATTATATATTTGTACTTTTTATTTTATAATTGATAAAATTTTAATTGCAATAAAATGGTTCGTTATTTTACTTCTACGACTACAAATCCACCTTCCTTATTATATGTTGGAAGGGATAAGGAAGAAAATGAACTTCTTATAAAGTAAGTATATTTCTTGTTTTAAAATAATAAAAATTTTAGATGGGGTTGGCCAGAAGATATATGGTTTCACGTGGACAAATTATCATCTGCTCACGTTTATGTTAGATTACAGGAAGGACAAACAATGGATGATATGTCAAATGAATTAATTGAGGATTGTGCTGCATTAGTTAAGGCAAATTCTATTCAAGGATGTAAATTGTCATCAGTTGACGTTGTCTATACACCATGGTCTAATTTAAAAAAAACTGGAGACATGGTAACAGGACAGGTTGGATTTTATAGTGATAAACAAGTAAGGAAATGTAAAGCTGAAAAAAGGAATGATATTTTGAATAGATTAAAAAAAACAGAAATTGTTGAGGAAAGCGTTGATTTTAGAGGACAACGAGAAGCAAGAGATGCAAAAGAGAGGGAAAAAAGAAAGAAACAAGAACGAGAAAGAAAAAGTCGTGAAGAGGAAGAAAGAAAAAGAAAGGAAAAGGAAAAAGAAATTAAAAGTTATGATAAAGTTTTTGTGGAAGAAAAAATGAATACAAATAAGGATGGTTATGATTCTGATGATTTCATGTAACATTTTTATATGTCTGATTGATTATTTTATTTGAAGTTAAAGTTTATATAAATTTAATGAGTGAGACCTTCATAAAGAGACAATGCATGTACGATACTAGGATCAGCTTTAGCACCTTCTTTGAATTCATCTAGTGTTAACTGTGCATCTCCATTCTTATCCATCATCTTAAAGATTCTATCAACTCTTTTTTCTGGTGTATTTTCTTCTTCTGGTAATTCAACTGTATCACCAACCATCTTGTAAATTGAACTAACAATTGATAACATTTCATGGCGCGCTATAAATCCATCATTATCTAAATCATATAATCTAAATGCCCATTGTAATTTTTCATCCAAATTTCCTCGAGATGTTATTGACAGTGCCCTAATAAATTCATGAAATTCTATAGCACCATCTTTATTTTCATCAAAAACTTTAAAGACAAATGATGCAAAATCTGAAGGATCTCCTTGCGGAAAAAATTGTTTATAAATTTTTTGAAATCCTGCTTCTGTAAGCATACCATTAGGACAATCTCTTACAAAACCTTTGTACCATTGTTTAATTTCCTTTTCTGTGACTATAAAAAGTATATATTTAATATTATTACTAATTTAAACATACAATATGTTTGTTTAGCCAAATTTTTGACTTGTTCTGCTTTTAATTTTGAATTTGGTTTTCCCATCTCTCAAGTTATTAAAACAAGAGAAGATTTGAAAAATGTTCTATCAATTACTTGTAAATAAAAGTGAATATGAATATTAAAAGTGAAATGAATAACCTAAAATAATTTTAATGAATTATCTAAAAAGTACAAGAATATTTAAAAATAATATGTTTAAGAGATAAAATATATCTTATTCTGTCTATATTTTTATTCTTCTTTTTTTGTTAAAATAAGAAAATGCCATCAAAGAATAATTGAAAGAAATATAGTCAAAAATGACTGTGCGCCATCACCACTAAAGCTGTTAATTTATCTTCTGTTAAATGATAAGTTTAATGGGGTACATGTGTTAAAGTCAGAATATGATAAGAGAAAAATAACGGTGTTGTTGTGATATGTCACAAAGAATGTTCAAATAACACAAGATCTTTTTTGTATATAAATTTGTTTATTAAGAAAAAATTTATAGATGTAATGTATGTAAGAGCAGATGGAGATACTTAGTAACAAAAATCTCAAAGGATTTTGATTTTTTAACACTATTGAATAAAGGATTACTATTTTATGTAATCAAACATTGATATATGTGTCATAATAATTTTTCTTATTATTAAACCAACTACAAATTAATTTTTCTTTTTAATAAATATATCAGCCTTGTGATGTATTTATTTTTATTATATCTCTACATTAATTCATGCCATTAAACTAACCAGGTAACAAGAATATTTTTAGCATTCTCTACAATGTATAAAGAAAAGGAAGAGATACTGTTTTAGAAGATATTATAAATATACTTGTTAAAGTATAATTTCTTTCTTTTCTAAATCTGTTTATGATATAGAAATATATGTCATAATTATACTTTTATGGCAAAAATATTAAATTATAATTTTAAAAGGCACATCTTTACTAAAATTGTATTTCAGATTTATAGAATAAATATAGTAATAGAAAAAAAAAATAAATTTAATATTAATAATAATAATGATAAGTAGTTGGGTTGTTTATGAGATATATATTTATATTATAAATACATATATATATATATACATTTATTTAAATATATGTATCTTTAAACTTAAATGTCTTTCATTATCAAAAATGTATCTATGTATGACTAAGGAAATGGAATCAGCATAATAAATATATAACTCTCCTCCTTTTCCATTAACACCTGAGTGTTAAACTTTTCAAGTAAAGGCTATAAATGAAAAAATTTCAAAATTATAGAAAATATGTTAATGATGTTTAGAATAACTATATTTGTCAGTATGTTAATTCCTTTAATAATCGTATCTTTTTATCCAATAAAATAATTATATTCATCCTTCTTTTATATATCTAACATTTGTAATATAAAATTTTATAAATATATTATGAAGGTTTTTGATATTAAGTAACGTTTAATAAAAGACTTATCAAATCAGTAAAAGCAAACATTAAACTAAAAAATATAATAAAATAGATATATGTTGTCTTTGACTTTAAAATAAATAATCATTCATAACTCTAACACATTACAATTTGCCATTTATCATGGCTTGATATCTCTTGTGAAAGAGTAAAAGAATTTTATATATATAAATATATCATACATAAATAAAAGAACTTTTAATGAAAAAGGTAGAAACACTCTAAATTTAATAAAATTTTTAATAAAACTAAAGATTATAAAATAAATAAATTTTAATAATTTCATGAATAACAACTTTAACTCATACTTTTATGTCACTCTTTTCCTTTCTTTAATGAGGAAATAATTTAACAAGAAAGTTTTAACTTTCATGATACTATTAAGAAGCAAATACTACACATAAATATGAATTTAAAAATTTCTTTTGCTCAATTGCTATAAATAAAATAGCATATCACATGGTTATATAAGTAAAAAAACATTATCAATCTTTCTGCTACAATACCCACAATAAATATCATAAGAGTTTAACTTAACTTTTAAATATTTATCAGATTCTAATATATTTAAAGTTACACTTTTCAATATAGATATAAATTCTATAAAAAAGTTATATAACAATGTGAAAATAAAATTTATTAATGAAATAATAAGTAAAGCTTTACAATTAACACATTTAATTCTCATGGTAATATCAAAAAAAATAATCTCTATTTAAATATGTGAAATAAATAATTAAATATTGGGTAATACATGCGATACAATAACATTCTTAAAATATTAATATTCTATCTCTAAAATCCCGATACAAAAATAGCAATTGATAAAGAGAATACTTACTGAATATTTTGTCTTAAATAAGAAACGTAATTAAATTTTATATAACCACTCCATTCTAAATATTTTAAAATATATATCCTATTCTTATTATTAAATGAAATACTTTCATACACAGTATTATATGTTTCTAAAACTTTTTTCTCAATTAATTTCATTTATATAAATTGAAAGTTATCATTTTGAAACTATATATTTCAATAAATGTAAATTTGAAATTGACAATGCTACTAATACTATCAAGGGCATATTTATAATAATAAAAAGATAAATATATATTATCAATGTATTTCTGTGAAAAGGTTTTAAAAACATATTAATTTTTTATTAAAAATATTATTAAGTTTTTCATTATAATTATTTATTTAAAAATAGCATAATTTTCTCTATGAAAAATATTTTTTTGAATAATGATAGATTCATGGTCGTTTTACTACTATCCAAAAGAATATTCTTATATAATAAATTATGATAACGTTTAATTAATCAAAATAGTTAAAAGAATGTCTAAAGATAAAACTTAAAATTTAATAATAAGAAACATATTTTCTTAAGTAATCTTTAGTAACATTTACTAAAGTAATGTTTTTAAAATGTAATTGTTTAATCTTTTCTTTCTCCAGTAAATTAATAACAAATGTTTATAATTAACAGTTGGTAAAAAAAATTTCTAAAATGATAAATTACAAGGTTTATTTTAAAAAAGTTACATGTTTAAACTTTTTTCTTTATAAATTAATTATTTACAAAAATCAGTTATCTTCAATATCACAAATCGTTGAAGAATGTTATATTATCTAAAAAAAAAATTTTTGAATTCTTTTACTTTTTGTCATTTTTGATACATTTTTTTTTTAAAAATTTAAATACAATATTTTTTTTAAAAAAAATTAAATTTTATTGAATATATATTAATTTTAAATTTTTTATTATTAAATTTTTCTAAACTTCATTTCTCTGCAAAGTTAATGTTATATCCTATTAATATTTTATGTTCTATTACATATGAAGGTACATTTTCCCAATATTTAAACATTATTGTTAAAGCATTTACTGAATACTTGTAACAATTTTTTCTTTATTCTTAAAATATTTTATATAATGAAAGGTTTATATGATGACAGTGAATCCGAAGATGAAATGGTAGTTATAGAATTGAAAACAAAACCAGAGGAATCAAAGGAAAAGTCTTCACAATTGAAAAAAACATCGTTATTTGTACCACAACAAATTCATCTAGCTAATAAGAGAGTAAGTATTTTAAATGAATATATTGTAATTCTATTTTAGCCTGCTTCAAATAAACGAGTTACAATTCCACCAAAGAGTGTATCTTTACAGGAGTTTAGTAACCAAAAAAATGTAAATGACAACATTTTTGAAAAAAATAAAGAAATTAAAAAGAAGGTTGATAATTTTGTTAAAAAACAACTATTTAATTTTCAACAAGAAGATATAGAAGAAAAAATCACATATTTTATGGGTTCACCAATTATAAATGAATATGATCCTTTTAAATATAATGATTATGATGAAATTGTTAAAATTAGAGCACAAAAAAAGTTGGAGGAAATTGAAAGAGCTCAATCATCAGTTCCAGAGGTTAAAAAAACAATATCTATAAAAAGTATTAATGAAACAAATGAATTGAATGAAGATAAAGGATCATTATTGAAGCAACAACAACCTTCTCAAACACAAAAGCTTTCAGGATTAGAGCACAAAAAAAGTTGGAGGAAATTGAAAGAGCTCAATCATCAGTTCCAGAGGTTAAAAAAACAATATCTATAAAAAGTATTAATGAAACAAATGAATTGAATGAAGATAAAGGATCATTATTGAAGCAACAACAACCTTCTCAAACACAAAAGCTTTCAGGAATGGAGTCCGCTTTACGATATATTCATAGTAAAGGACATACTCCAGGAACTGGCTTAGGTAAATATAATCAAGGAACAACTGAATCTTTGAAAATTGTTACAACAAAAGACGGTAAACAAGTTCTTATGTAAAAAAAAATTTTAATACTTGTATACATTTTGTAACTAATAAATAACCTTTGATATATTTATTTACCAAAGATAGGATTATTAAAGCAAAAGTTTGGGCCAAGCCGGGAATTGAACCCGGGATCTCTCCGACCCTAACGGAAAATCATACCACTAGACCACTTGGCCGCGTGACGGGCATCTACTCCATAAGTAATGTTATTGGAAATTAACAAACGTCAAAATAATAAACTAACTTTTAAAAATTAATTTATTATTAAAATATTTGTTTACAAATAATTAAATGACCTTCTTTTTTTGTTTTATTTTAAATTAATTAAAATATGTCAATACATTAATTTTTTTTTTAAAAAAAATTAAAAATATATAATTGTATTATCTTGGTGTAGGATAAGTTATAATTAAAATTGAAATGTTTAGACGTTTAATATTATTTTTTTTATTATATTCCATTGTTATTAATGGTATGAAATGTTTTTATGGCAGAATAATTGCAGCAAATATCAATTCAACCTTTGAAGATGATCTAAATGATGAAGAGTTATCGGATGGATCGCATTGTATTATATATTTTACAAAATTGTTTAAAAAAAGTGTCATGTTAAGAAAAGTGTATAATCGTAATGTAGGAAAATTGTTAAATATCAATTGCTACGTAAGGATGCCTTTTTTATGAGTAATATATATTTTTATTTAAGAAGTATGACGAAGGGATTAAAAGATATGAAAAAGGAAGTAAGATTATATATTATAGATGTTGTTCAGAAGACTACTGTAATGATAAAGAATTTAACTTTAATCCCGAAAAGGATGATATTGATCATTATGAAAATTATGGAGTATAAATATAAATTACAAATAAACATTATTTTATATGGTATCACGTGTATTATTTTGTCTTTGCATAAAATCTTATCGTTAAGTACATGTACTTATTTTTATTATTCATCAGGCATGCTCCATTATAGTGCTTTATACAAATATGTGTCAATTTTAAAATATATTATATATCAGTGAAATATTTTGAAATTATTTAATTTAAAAATTATAATAAATCAATAATTTATGTATTACTTCATTTAATAAAAATCAAATATCATCTGCAATTTAATATTAAAAAGAATTTATAAACTTCGTGACAATATAAAATATTACTCATCTTACTAGAGTAAAGCTACATTTTTTTATATAAAAATATATTTGAAAAAACCACGTATTTAAGATCATTCACGTGTTTTTGATGATTTTATTGTAATATTTAAACTTTATATTTTTGATTTTCCTTTAATATTATTTATGGTGGTATAAAAGATCAGGAATTTTGAAAATCAAAAGTTCATTGATTATATTTAAATCTTATCAATTTATTATTAAATGCTTTATATCATTATAAAATTCTAATTCACTAAAATTCATCACATTTTAAAGTATTTCCCCCAAATCTTGTTGGCAATCATTAAGATTGTAGATAAGAGCATTCCCTACATGTATTGTGTTTTCTTTTTTCTTTATGTATAAACTATAATTTATTTCTTTAGTAACAGTTGAATGATAAAATGATAGCGATAAAATTAACATATGATTGATTTCTAATAAGGTATATTTTTCACATACGGTAAATTTAATTACAATATTAAAACTAATATATTATTTTCAAAAATAACCGTCTCGTTCTATTATTTATTTTTGCACTATAGATAAAAATTTTGAAAATATTTTTCATGTATTAAAGGAATTGTCATTTATAATTTAACCACAATTTCATAACATCGAGTGTGAATATTTAAAAGCAATGATGTCATTACTCTAAATTTTTAAACGCCTAATGATATTTCCACTTTTTTTTAATCTATATATTATCTTTTGTTATTTAAACTCTTAATATATAATTATTGTAAACAGTTTCCGTTATCGTTATCATTTAATATACCATTTGAGCATGTTTTTTGACATAATTGATGATGGAAATCACGTTGATTTCACAATGAGAGCATGTCTTCTCTAGATTTACTTTTTTTACGGTTCAGAGATAACATTAAAGTAACCAGAATTATTTTATTTCCCGTCAAAGGTTTTTATTAACTATTAATAAATTTATTATTATTAATTACTTACCAAAAATAGATAGAGTTTCTATTTTGATCTCAAACCACACCTCTCCGTTTAAAGTTCTCTTGAGAAGGATAGTCAAGAAAACTGTATATATAAATAAGTCAAATTTATAGTAGTCTTTATAAATAAAACGACACATTTTTGCTTCGCATACATTATACCTCATTTTTTTTTACTATGTAATTTTAATTATTTTTAGAGATATATATATTTTAAAAGATACTATTTTATACATATTTATATGTTAATAATTACTAATATGACTACAGCTTCACAACCAATTCCTTCTTCATATAGAAGATTTAGTTCCCAGTCTCACCATATTGGGTAAGTTTTTCCGAATGTAATAACATAAAATGAATAGGTATACATAAATTTGTTTTAAAACTCCATAAGACATACATAATTGACGTCGTAGGAAGATTATCGCGGCATATAATATGCTTACATATTTTAAGTGTATATATATATATAAAGCAACACATTCGCAAAGTTTAATTTTCATTAATATTATAATAATGATCATCTTAAAATTAAAGAATGCAAATAAAAAATAGTTTATGATTGATATTATATGCGAATATTTTATTCTATAACACCTACTATTTTCATATGAAAAACATGTGAATATTCTTTTAAGTTATTTATATTATAAAATACATGTTATAGGAAAAGATTAGCTAAGTGATATTTTTTTTTCATTAATATATATTTTTGCCATAGAAAATAATTCTAGAATGAATTTTATTAGTTATAGAATTAAAATAAGAGAGATTCTTTATGACTTTAATGTTGGGTGCATTTTAAAGAGTATACACTAAACAAAAATATCCATTATCAATATTAAAATGTCTTTTATTTCAGTTCTTTTGGTTTATCTCTTTCAAAGATAACCGAAATGGCTAGAAGCTACACTTCTGATATTCACTTAAGAATGGAATCTCAATTGGAGATTCAAGCGATTAAAGCTATTGGAAGGGTTGCTTCAGTCGTTAAGGATATTAGTGTTTCGGAAATGTTGCCAAGAACGGTAGACATTATTTTTGTCAATATTACTACATTGGAAGACCAACCATTTTGTGTTGAATTGACGCAAAAAGGATGGAGAATATGTTCATTAAGAAGTGACTGTATGATTGGAGATTTTACAAAACTAGATTTATTTGTAAACTATTATGAGAGTCTATTTGAAATACTAAATATTATTAGTCCAGAATATAGTGATAATTATTCTGGAGAAGTTAATGATAATACATTTGATGAAGCTAATATTAGAAACGAAAGTGAAGATTCGCATCATGAAGTTAGCAGTTCAGATCAAAATTGGTCAGATATTAATTCAACACCTAATTCTTCAAGTGAATTCTTGAATTCAATTGTTAATAATAGCTAAAAATAATTTTTTAATTTAAATCATTTTTAAGCGGAGTCCACAGATAATACTATGTCAAAAAAGAAAAACTATCACTCAATTATTATTTATTTTTCATCCCAACATCAATGTAAATAGGAATCAGTTTTTATTTTTTTGTTTTTCCTACTATATAGCTGAATTAATTAATACACATTTTCTTTAATGATTTCAAAAAAATAAAAATGAAGAAAAAAAACAAGATTATACATCTTGTTTAACATGTAATTATACATTTATCTCCGTTTTAAAAAGAGATATTAAAATTAAAAAATTTATACACATTCAATTATTTTCATGTTATTTTTTAAATTTGTTAGATAATGATAAAATATTTTATTTTTATTCTAATTCTTCCTTTTACATTAGCTCAATTTTTCGGAGCAGGAGGAGGTTCTTCTTGTTGTTGCGGTTGTTCTTCTCCTCAACCATCCTTTTGTGGATGTTCTCAAGAATCAATATGTCCACCTCCGCAACCATGTCCTCCAATACCACCACCAAGACCATGCCCCCCACCACCAATTGCAATATGTCCTGCTCCTCAACCTATTTATTTAAATCAAGCATGTTCAGGTTGTTCTGATAATAGTTATCAAAGGATACCTTCAAGAGGAGGGTGTAGAACTAGGTATGTTGTCCTTAGATCAAATAAAACCTTTAAAGAACAAAATGAAGTTCCAGTTTTGGATGGTATTGAAAATACATCACTACAGAATGCATCACAAACTACTAATTTTGGTGATGAAAAATGTAATAATGAGGAACTAAAGAATATTATTCTTCAAAATATAACGCCTAATGATGCGTTACAAACGAAGCATGCAATTCATGAAGCTGTTAGTCGAATAATAAGTAATTCAATAATAAATGTTATTTGTTCAGAATCTAGTTTTACATACCTTATTATTGGGACACCAAAATATTGTGAAGCACAAAAGGATGGAGTAATATGTTTCATTTTTCAAAACCCTTAATAAAATAATCATTTAATGTTGTTCAATTTTTATATCATTTTTACTGTACAATAAAAATAATTGATTTTTGGATTTTAATTAAATATCTAATATACAGAAGACGATAATAAATTGTCATTCAATTTATAACACATATGATTTTAATAAAAATAAATTATTTTTCCTTCAATTAATGTTAAATTTATTTTTATAAAGGAACAAGATTTGTGTATAAACGTGGCAAAAAGTTTATATAATTTTTGAATAATAATATGCATGTTGAAAGAAATAATTTTATATCTATTTAATTTTATTAAAAGAATTAATTAAAATATATGTATAAATATCATAGAAAATGTAATAATTTGTATATAAAGAAAGAAATAAATTTTGTTCCTTACATAAAAAAATATTGCATATTTTCTTCTATTAAAATTTAAAAATAAAGCGTCAGTTTTTCTTATCTTGCGACAAAACAATACTCTGTCTAGGACGGTCACATTTTTCAAACTATTTTCTCCCTCCACGAATACATTCAACGCATTGTCATCTTTTTGGCGCAGAGTTTTATTTTAAAATAAAGTAGCTTGCTCTTTCTAAAATAAGAACATATAACATTTTTTTAATTATGGTAAGTTTGCAAATATTCCTGTTTACAATTATATTAATTTTATAGAGTGATGATGATATATCAGATTCAGATGAGTATATTTCAAACTCAGAGCCTGAAGATGCTTTAGACGAGACGGAAGAAGGAGCAGAGGATGTTGTGATGCACGATCTTGAGGGTGGTATGTTTTTTTGAATGTTATTATTCTATTTGTTTGTTAGATGAAATGGATGAAACAGGTATTATTGAGGAGAAATCAAATGGAAAGAAATTTCAAAAAGATAGATGGCAATTAAAACATTTACCTTACTATGAAGACATCATGGAGGAAGCTGATGAACATTTCTGTCGGATAAAGGAAGGTTTAGCTAACTCAATCCTATTACGTGAAATTAAACCTAGTTTTACTGTGTGGTTAAAAGAGTTTGAAACATATTTTGATCAGTATGGATACAGATTCACTAAACAAGATCATATCTTTTTGGTTAAATTGGCTTATGGTATTTTAGAATGTGAAAATTTAGAATATCGTTTGATTAAAAATGCAGCAATTATTTTAACTGTACTTGGGAAAAGAAGAGAACTTTTAAATTACAAAGATATTGCCTTAGATTGGAAAGTATTATATAGAGTTTATGATAGAGTTGTTAATAAACATGAAGAAGATCGTGGAAAAATTATTTATCCAAAAGGTTTGCGTCAGTCTCTTGAACATTGTGCACAAGCTATAAGACAATTTTTTCCACCTTTAGCACTTTTCGAAATGACTGAAGAATTGAGACAACACATGTGTATATTTGACAATACGGTAACGTTTGCTACAAATACTCTCGTATACTTTGCTCCATTTAATTTTGATGCTGAAGATCATAAAGTTGCAAGAACAAGGGAATGGTTTGAAGAAATTTGGATGTTAGCTAAACAATTAGAAACAAGAAGTGATTTTCCAATTAAACTTCTTCAACTATTTGCTAGACTTACCAGAGAAAGTCCATTTGTAATAGATTGGGCTGATAAAGAGGAGTATTTGTTTACTAGACTAATGACAGCATTGTCTTTAGGAGTTACATCGGAAAATATTTCATTAGGAGATGCTTCTACATCTATGATTGAAGCTATTGCACAAATTGTAATATTTTCCTTGGATGGAAAGAAAAAATGTTCATTAAAACATATAATAAAATTTTTTAGAACAATTGAATCATACTACCATCCTTCTAATTTAGGATCTCACACTACTCATTTGATGACGGTACTTGCTAAATTTTCAAATTCAATGTGTAGTAGACTTTATCGTGAGAAAATAGGAAGTAAATCATCTTTTCAACCATTCCCAGAAAGTAAGAAAATGGATAATGAAGTTTTAGAAGAATTTGTAAACATTTTTATAAAACCATGTAAATTTGCTACATATTCAAAGTCTAAGAGCACTCTTGTCGTTCCAACAATTAAATCTTTAACATTCATTTGTCCGGGAATTATGATACCAACAGTCATTGATATGGTTTATCAAGGTTTAGAAACAATAACAGAACCTCATAGATTAACTCAATCTCTTAGTCTTTTACATGCTATTATCATTCCACTAGTCAGAGATTCGTATGAACCAGATTCAAAAAAAACTAGACTTAAGGTTACTGCAATTCCATATGATCATCCAGAGGGATTAACATTCAGATTATTTGCTTTAGAATTAATGAATGCATTAATTAACGTAATTGATATGAATGATATGCATAAGACAACTCATGCTTTTAATGCTTTGTGTAATTTTTTTACACTTATTCCAATCGTTGATTGTTCTGAAGCTATTTATCATTATAATAATTTAACTGAAGATGAAAAAATTTTGTGCCAAGGAACAGCCAATTTTGAGACAATGATATGTAATCTTTTTGACAAATTTACATCGCTTGTAGAATCCATGGGTAATCAAACTTTATCTGGAGAAGGACAAGGTGAAGTTATGACAAGGAGAGCTCATAAACTTAATATGGAGGAACAATTAACAAGAAAGGGATTAAGCTGTATTTTTCAAGCGTTATTAGGAAATTGTAGCAAAGATTTTAATGAAATGATTATTACAAAAATATTCAATTTTATTAAATCATGCATGTTTAACAATAAAGCTGCAGCTCTTATATTAAAAGATCTTATAGCTGTTTGTATAAGATTCAATTGTGATTTTGCTTTTCCAATGTTTTTTAAACATTTATACAAAATGACAACAATTCATTTGACAAAAGATGTGCTCTCAGAAGATGAGCCAGATGTTACATTTACATGGTATTTTTCCCAATTAATTAGTTGTATTAATGCTGCTCAGGGAAAAATGCTTTTAAAACATTCTAATGAAATTGAAGATTTAATACAAAGAATATTACATTTTAAAAGTGCTCTTATGCATCCAAGAATTGCCGAATTTATTACAGGTGTTCTTTCAAGATTATGCCTTATTCAACTTGACAATTCATCAATAAATTATTTTTCAAAAGAGAAACCTCTTGAAGAAGAATTACCAATTAGAAATTGGGCTAAACCTTTAGATAAAGATAAGGTTGCAACAAAATTTTATGTTCCATCAAACGAAGAAATTACATTTGCTGAACATTTATTTACTACTTATTGTGTTCCGTTAATTGAAACATTAAAAAACCCCAGTGAATTAAAAGATAGAGAAATGGTTAAGAATTTAACATTTATTTTTGCATTCTTAGAAGGAGTTGCTTTTAGATTACCTTATATTACGGGTAAAAAAATAACCATTGATAAAAGTTATATAAACCCATCATTACCTGATCATGTTTGTTATCCAAAAAATATGAAAAATATAACACTTCCTGATGGTAGTTCAGTTAGAATTTATCTTCTTAACGTAATAGTCGATTTGATTGATTATATATTGGAAAAACATGAAGACAACACACGCGCTATAACGAAAATAGCTAGTATCTTGAGTTTCATTATATTTTCAAGAGGAATGTTTAAAAATCTTACTGACAGTTATGCCCAAAGTTATGAAATAACAAGAAAAATGCTTAATGATCCAATTAGAGGAAGGAAAATGGATTTAGAAACTATCCATCATGATCATATGTTTCTTCTTCATTTAAAACGTGTCCAACTACGTTCATCAGAATCGTTTACAGAACATCATTGGAAAGGTATTCGTGCTGCATGGAGAATGACATTAAGTACATACACAACTACAAGATGTGAAGCACAAACAATAATTTCAAATGCTTTAACAATTTATAATGAGTCAGCAAAGTTTTTAATTGATGATGTTTTAAAGTATGTTGATGTCAAAGCCAAGCATGAACAATTAAAAGGAGCATTACATAACATTTTAACTGGAAAAAGATTTAGTATTTTGATGCGTCAAAATTGGGATATGTTAAATAAAATGATTCCAAAATTAATTATGTGCCAAAGTACTACTAGAGAGAGTATCACAACAATTTTAGATGATATACATAACTTTTTAACAGATAATTTTGAAACATTTAACATTAGATATACTGTACCAGATAACATAGTAAAGTTAGCAGAAAATTTATATATAAAATATGATGGTTGTGTTCATTATCCTAAACATCCAAAACCATCAAATGAAGAAATTATTTTAGCTAAAAAACGCGAAGAAGAAAATAATTTGAAGAAAGAGAAGTTATATTATCAATTATGGGATTCTTTATGTTCATTTGTTACAGATACTTCATTACATTGGAGGCATCGTGAAGTTTCATTCTCTACAATGGGACTTCTTTTAAGAAAAGACATGCGTGTTCCTGATAAAGCTGTTCATTTATTCTTAAAACAAATTATAAGTGATGAAGCATATTCAAGGGAAGAAGCATTAAACTCATTACAATCATGGTTATTTATAACTTTACCTAAAGCTAAAACAAAAGAATATATTATTGAAAATGAAAGACCTGTTGGGAAGGTAAAAGATGGTCCACTTCCAATTGGATATAGAAAAGATAATGAATTTTTACTTGTTAACGATGAAGTTAACTTATATACATCTGATAATTGGAATAATTCTAGATGTTTCAAATATATTAATATTGGATATTATGGATGGCCTAAAAATAAACATGCATTATCACCACCAATAGAACAAAATTTACATAACAGAAAATTTGAAGATTATGAAAAAATTGATCAAGAAGTTATTACTATTTTATGTGATCCAAAGTTTATTAAGAAATTTATTGAAATTTATGTTCATGAAGAAAAGAAAGGAGATCGATTAAGAGCTTTAGTTTATACACTCTTTATTACCTTATTTTCTAAATATAATATTTTATTCTTTGATGCTTGGAAAGATGAGATTGAACGATTACTTGAAAATAAAGAAAGTGGTCACCAAAGATTAGCTGCTGAATTTTTTACAGGTCCAATTGATACTTGGGCAATATGGACATTTGAAAAAGTTGAGTATATTTGGAAATGGATGGAACCATTACTATATAAAACAATTCTTAATATGAATAGTGAAAATCAAAATCATTGGTGTACAGCAATTTCAATAATGTGTAATAAAGGAGATTCAAGATTTATTAAATGTATAATTGACTTAACTGTAAAAGCTTCAGAGGTTCCATCAGAAACAAACTTTCACAATAATGCAAAGATTGCTGCAACGTATTATGCTATTTATTCATGTTCATGGAAAGCACCTTCACAATGGAATAAATTATCTAAAATATGTTTTTCATATTTAGAAAATAGTTATCAAAGTGTTAGAGATAGAATAACTGATGTATTTTCAACAACAGCAAGTTATGCACTTGAAAGTACACCAAGAGATCCTGAGCTTGATAAACAATTTGATGCATTAAATCATAAAGAGATTTTAAGAATGCTTTCAAAAGAGTGTTATAGTCAATTAGAACCCAATGTATATATAGATATACATAGGCAAAATAACAAATCTTCTCCAAATGGAAGTGTTTGCCCATCTCGAAATGAAAGTTATAACAATCTTCAAGCTACTCCAGAAGAAAGGAGAGCTTTACAATATTTTAAAGTCATGGTTGATTTTGTAGCAACAACTGCTCATAATAATGAATTAGGACTATCAAAGGATATTATTAATACAATTCCAATATTGGCTCATTACGAAAATGATTGTGATGTAGATTTGGCAGAAAGTTGTCATGCTGCTTTACTTATGAATATTGCAAGAGGATATATTAATGAAGAAACTTGTATTCATTTTTTGAAAGTTATTAAAAAATCAATAGAAACATGTTTTCTTTGGAAAGCAAAAGTATCATTATTTAAAGTTCTTCAAGTAAATATATTTTCAAATATTTTTATATATGAAAAACATGCAGATCAAGTTTTTGAAATAATCTTGCCACTTTTATTATCAGATCGTTTAGAAATTTGTAATATTGCTTCAGAATCACTTACGGGATTTGTAATGTGCGGATATCTTAAAGTTACTGATAATCGTTTGAAAACTTTTTATTCATGGGCTTCATCAGATAATTTACAACAACGACATGCTGGTGCTTTAGCATTGTCTTCAGTTGTTTTAGCATATCCTTATAATGTGCCTAATGTAATGCCAGATATATTAATGCATCTGGCACGAATGATTACAGATGAGCAACATATTGCTAGAACTGTTAAGAAAACATTTTCAGAATTTAAAAGAACTCATTGGGATAATTGGGTTGAGCATAAAGAATGTTTTAATGAGAATCAGCTTCTTGTTCTAAATGACTTATTAGTTAGTCCTACATATTATGTTTAATATTTTAAAGTATATAATTTAATATAACATAAATTTAATTTTTAACTTTTATATTTTATTAACGGAATAAATTTTATGAATTATTATAATAATATTTAATTGGTTACCAATACCATTGAAATACTTTATAATTATATAACATACATTAAAATTTTATTAAAATAGTAATGAGAAATTTTAATTGGTGGTTTAAGTCATGGATTTCATTTACAATGCTTCAAGTTTTTGGTTTGTCCCTTCAGCTGATAATGGATAGAGAAAATTTTGCAAAGAAAATATTAAATATTTCTATAACAAAGTCAGCAGAATATTTGATTCTTCAAATGATTCTTTTTGAAAATCTATTCTTTCTAATTATTAAAATTGCTACAATTTTTAATTTTAATAACACAATTTGTCACATCTTACATTTGATATTTTCTTTTTTTAACATAATATTTTTGTTTCTAGAAGGGATATATTATAAAAATTTTAAGAATGATCTTGTTATTCATTCTCAAATAGTGTTTAATATAATAACACTAATTTTAACAATTATCTATAATTTTAAACATGAGGATGAAGAAATTAGACCTATTAAAGGGAAACTTTTTGCAAAACATTTCATGGAAAATGATATAATTAATATTGATAAGAAAAAAATTATATAATTGTAACTAATAAAAATATGTTTATAAAAATGTGTATTTTGATATAATATTTTATTTGACATGAATCCTAAAGTTTATTTAGATTTAACTGCTGACGATGAACCGTTGGGTCGTCTTGTATTTACATTGTATCAAACAATAGCTCCAAAAACAGTTGAAAATTTTCGGGCTTTATGTACAGGAGAGAAAGGTTTCAGTTATAAAGGTTGCATTTTTTATAGAGTCATACCTACATTTTGCGCTTGTGTAAGTTTTTCATCAACTAAATGGATTATTATTAAAAGATATTTTTTTTTTTAGTCTGGCGATTTTGAGACAAACAATAGAGAACGTGATGGTGGAAGAAGTGTGTATGGGGTGAAATATTTTGATGATGAAACATTTGAAGTTAAACATGATAGTAGGGGAATTTTATCAATGGATAATTATGGTTGGCCAAACACTGTAAGTTCTCGATTTTTTATAACATTTAATGAATGTCGATGGATGGATGATTATCATGTAGCATTTGGAAAAATTATAGATGGATTTGATACATTAGATAAATTAGAAAATTTAGGAATAATTGAAGGTTTTGGAGCACAAAAGGGAAGAACTAAGAAAAAAATAATTATTTCCGGTTGTGGAGAGTTATGAGTCATAGGTGAATGAAAAAAATTATACTAGATTAATAAAATTTAATAAACATTTATAATAAACCAGTAAATGTATTATATTTAATTTCTTTTATATTCTATTTATTGGTATATCTTTTTTATGAATATGTAATAATGATGTTAAAGTGATAAGTATTGGACATTTATGGAATAATGAAAAGTTTTATTGTGTACTTGTTGTGATTGTTATTAAGTTTTGTTTTTTAAACAACAATATTAATAGAATGAAAGTAGTATATAAAGAGATGATGAAATTGAAATTTTATACAAGAATGATTTTTAAGAATATTTGTTTATTTTTTATTTCTATTTCAGTTATTAAGGTATGTTTATTTGACATAATAATGATATCAAATTTTAGGCTTCTCTTCGTGGAAAAAGAAATTGTCCATGTGAATTAGAGAAGACCTCATTTTCTCAATGTTCATGTACACAACCTAAAGATCATGTTTCATGTGGATGTAATGAAGTTAAAGAACAATATTGTCCATGCTCACAAAATAATATTCAAGATGCATATATTTCTATAACACAATGTATGGATTCATGTCAAAGTACATGTCAAAATAGTTGTCTTAATAGTGTTCTTGTTATTAATAAAAATGAATGTGCTAATTCATGTAGCAACACATGTAAGAATACATGTGTTAAAATTATCACTTCAACAATAATTATTCCTCAAACAACTACTACAACAACTACGACAACTCCTTCTCCTAAAACGGAAACGACATTTTTAATACTTATACAAAAAGCTGCTTGTGAATCTGGTTGCAATTTCAAATGTAATGGTGATAATAACTGTCAAAAAGTTTGTTTTCAAGAATGTGGTTGTGAAAATTCATGTCAAAATGAATGTATAACGACAACATCCCAATTTACGGAAGTTTGTGTTCCAAGTTGCTACAATAATTGTCAAAATAATAACAACAATATTGAAGAAATTACAAAACAAGAAGTATCTATAACACAAAAAGTAAGCTGTGAGAATAATTGCATGTCACAATGTACCTCCATAACTATAAATACATATTCATATTGTCAAGATACATGTTCGAAAAAATGCAAATGTCAAGATGCTTGTGAAAATACATGTCAAATGCAAAATAATCCTGTTTGGTATTGTGAGAAAGCATGTATTAATACTTGTAATACTGTAACAAATACAGTAACATCTATTCAAATTTCTAAAGCCGTCACATGCAATGATCAATGTATTAGTCAATGTCAAGGAACAAAAATCAACGTTAATGCATGTGGAAGTATATGCCAAATAGCATGTAATCCAATAACTACAACAACCACAACCACAACAACTTCATCTCCTCCTATTCATATATATAATATTTGTGTTAATAAATGTCAAAATAGCTGCTTAAATAGTTGTTCTAGTACATCACAAAATAGTTGTCTTCCAAAATGCAACAATGTATGTAACAATGCTTGTGATAAACAACAAGTGATTCAAAATACAATAATGGTAACATCATGCATAAATTTAAATGAAGGAAACCAATGTACTTGTCCAGTTGGATTTAATGTTTGCATGATGAATACAAGATGCTGTAGAAGTTAATTTATTATTATTCCCTAAATATTTTTCCTTAAATATTTTATAAAAAATAAATTTTTTATATTAAACTATTCAAGGATATATTTTTTAATTTAATTTTTTAAATACGTTCTTAATACCAATTATTAATTAATATAATTATAAATTTTTATGTCTTTATTTGGTAATGTAATTATTTTTATGGTNCTAAAAATGTAATTAAGTATTTTAAGTAGTTTCTTTATAATTTTGTAATATATTTACTATAATAAAAATCCCGAATATTTTATTTTTGTCAAATATAAATATATGTAATAATAAATTTAATAAACAATCCTATCTACAACTTAAATGTCATTATGATTTAAACAGGCAAAGTACTATCTTTTTTGTTATCACTATCTGGATTGATAAAATATTTAATAATTTCAATTGGCAATGGAAATATAATAGTTGAATTTTTCTCTGCCCTAAAAATGATTGATTACAATTTTATAATATAATCTATAATTTAATAAAAGTATCAAACTTACGCAACACTATTTAATGTTTGAAGATATCTCAATTGTAAAGCAGCCGGTGATTGAGATATTATATTTGCAGCTTCTTGTAAACTCTTAGAAGCTAACTGTTCTCCCTCAGCGGCTATTACTTTAGCACGAGCCTCCCTTGTGGCTTCTGCTTCTGCTGCCATAGCCCGTTGAAGTTGGACTGGTAGACGAACATCTTTTCTATATGTTAAAAATAGATATTATTAAATTAATTAGAAACATACATTTCAACTCTTTCAACTTTAATTCCCCAACTTTCTGTAGCCTCATCTAGTAAATTCTTTAAATAAATATATATAAATTAAATATAAAAATATTAAAAAAAAAAAAAAATACCTGCATATAACTGGCAATATGTTCTCTATCAGCTAGAATATCAGACAAATTTTTCATACCTAACATATTTCTTAAAGTAGTTTGTGCTAAAAGTCTTGTTGAATGATGACAATTCTCAACATTTGCTACAGATATAGTTGCTTGACTTATTCGATAATAAACAACAGCATCAACAGAAACTGTAACAGAATCTTTTGTTAAAATTTCTTGAGGTGGAACATTGAAAGACACAGTTCTAAGATCAACTTTTGTGTATGATTCAATACAAGGCATAACAAAAAATATACCGGGACCTTTAGCCCCACCACCTATTAATCTTCCTAATCTAAATATTACAGCTCTTTCATACTCTTGAACTACTTTTATACAAAAGCATATTGATATGGGAAATGTAGCCAACATAAGAAGATAAGATAATATCATAAGAAACCATCCACAGAATCCATGTCCAGTATCATAGACGTCAGCTGAAAGAATATTACTTTTAGTCATATAGAAAATATTTTTAATAATTATGAATAGTGACAAATTTTGTGATATAAGATGTGGTTGTAAAGTAATTAATTTAATGGGACAAAAAACTTACGATGTGCATTTGATGGATAATAACTAAGTTTAAGTTGAGCTAATGATTGTCTTCTAGCATCCCTTTCTTCCTATAAAAAAATCATTAAAAATTTTATTATAATTTTGAATTGACATATGCTGTTGAAGATATGATTAAAAAATATCAATTTTATATGTTAATAAAAATAGACATACTTTAGCAAAAATAAGTGGATTCAAAGTGAAACGTCTTTGTGTTAATCTAGAATTTTTTTGTGAACCACCAGTATTTAAATATGGTGGTTGATCATGTTTTGTATCATATCGTTCATCTTCTTCAGAATCCATTAGTCGACTATTCTCAGCACTTGATTGTGATCCTTCTTCGTCGTCTGAAACCTCGTCTTCTGAAAGATTTGTTAATTTATAAGAAACATTGTGAAAAGAGACATTTCCTCTTTGAGGATTGCTTTTATTTCGATTTTTAGACTCTTTTTTATCAATGTTATCATAATTTTTATTTTTCCTCTTAATATGTTTATAATTAATACTTTGATCACTTGAAGTTTCAGGAGGTGTTGAGGAAGAATCAGAAGGTTTATTAGATTGTCTTCCTCTATACATAGGTTTTGGTGAAACTTCAGGAGATGATGATTCCTTATTAATTAAATAATGAGGTCTACTATGTTGATAGGAGGGTAAAAAAGGTTTCCGATCTTCAATATTTTTCATTGTGAAAAAAATTTTTGTATTGAATGATATAATAATAAAAAATAGAGACAGGTATGAAAGATTTGCAAACAGAGTAGTTATGATAAAAAAATTTTTTTGATAAATAGAAATGTGTTAAATAATATATTTGTTATCCTATTTAAAAATAAAACTTTCTAAGGGATAACAATAAAATTGTTATAAGATAGGTTGGACGTGATATGTGCCATATAACAAATATTCTTACAAATTTTCCATAAACTTTAGTTACTGATTAATTGGGGGCGGTCATAAAGATATGAAGTATATGGATATGTATATATAATACATATATATGTCTCACTAGAAAATATATGGTTCATTCTACTAAGACGGCATTAGAACATGAATTTTTGGATTGTTAAGACATTGAGAATTGTTAGGAGAAATAAATGATACTAGATATAATCTTGCTATTCTATTATATTAAATGGCTAATTGTTTAAGACTTTTCTCATATTTTTCATTTCTTTAAATATCTTATTTTTACGCTCATGAATGTCGTGAAATTATTTGCCATTGGTCAGCTTATAAAATAATGATAACAACAATTGTTGTATGTAAAAATTTATCATCTAAAGAGATATTAACAATAACATTAAAAATCTTCATTACTAGTTGACAACTAACTATATTCTTAAGAATATTCTGAAATATTTTAAGAATAAAAATATATATGGAATGGCAAAACTAATGATGAAAAATGGCATTAAGTTAAAGAGATTAGGGAAATAAAAAAAAACATATATTCTACAAATTATTAAATAGCTACTGTTATTTTAAATATTTTTTATATATTTAAATTCTTTACACATTACAAACTGTAACTTTAAAAGTAAAAAAAAAAAATAATGATGTAAACTTTATGTTAAGAGATACTATGATTGATATTAAAAACGATATATCAAAAAGGACATAAGTATGAAGATTTAATTGTCCAAAAATTATGAAGGAAATGTTGATATATTTGATATATTAATACCGATTAACATTTTATTTTTATCTTTTAAAAATATCACTAAATAATATGAGAAATAAAGATAAAAAGTACAATCAAAAACTTATATTTACATAACTTTTCTATATATATATATATATGTATTTATATATAAAGATTTAAACACCGTTTTCGTATAAATTAACAATAAATCTTTTTATATAAAAAATATGAATAAATTTATTTTGTAACTTTAAGTAAATATATATAATTTATTGGAATGGTAGAAAATAAAATTGTACTAATAATAAATATGAAAAAGGTATCTAAGGATATATGAGAGTGGAGTATTTTAAAATTAATGATTTTTAAAGAGTAAAAAGGAAATGGTAAAACAATGAGACAGCTGTGTGCCATTTAGTATTCTTAAAAATCAAATTTTCTCGCGCACCCTAACACCTCTTTATGGGAAGATGGAACAAAAAAAGGAATTAAAATAGCTTTAAGATATTTGTAAAATGGTTTAATTTTTAGCCGCTATTCAAGAATTGAATCTGAAGATAAGATTAATGATACTATTTTTGTCTTTAAAGATCAATTATTAAGAGGAAAAAGAGTGAAAATTATTGTTATAAAGGCCATCATTAATACCTGGGTTTAATAGTTTCTTTTCTTTTTTTCTTTTGCTATTTATTTCTTTAGTTGAAATATCTGAAACAGACATATTATCTTGTATGGAGGCTTCCGTTATTGTGATGATTGGTGGAGAAACCAGTTTATTCTTTTTCTTATTAAATTTTTTAGGCATTTTTGTTGTATAATTAAATGCAAATAATTGATAAAATTTGATATATTTATATAAAAATTTAGACAAAGAATATATATATTTTTATCTATCTTTTAAAGTATATATATGTATCAGCTCTATAAAATGGGATCTTATAAATAATTTACAGCTGGCAATGGTAGAAAAGTTGTTATCAATATAAATATGATATGGCTAAAAAAATATAAACGAAAAACAAAGTATATAAGCACCAATTTATCCTATAAATTTTTTTATTACTGATTTTGATAATTGACTAATTCGTTAAAGTAAAGTACATTAAAGTATATTTTTAGTTAAGGATAATACTTTAATGCTAACTTACTTCTATATAATTATATGACATTGTTATAATAAATTTACAGTTCTATTGTTATGAATAGTTTATCTATAATAAATGTTAAAAATATGATAATAAAATTTAAAAGCTCTTTGTATATATAAGATGAAAATAAATTGTTAAAATGGAATCGGAATAGAATATAATATTTATTATTATTATTATTATTAATTACATTTTCTGAGGAAAGAAAATAAAAATCAAACGCTTTCCTCCGATATATAAATTTTTTGTGTATAGGTGGAGATTAGATTTTGTTGATAGTATAAATATTATATCAGTTGCCAAAAAAAGCCATTAAATAAACTTGGCTTCTTTTTTTTTTAAATATATAAACTGAAACTAATTGTAACTTTTTATCTTCACTCAGAGAAAAGAATCATTATCAATTCTCAATCTGTATATATGTCATTAAATTGAAAGACAATAACTTGATTATATTACAAACTAAACCCTTTAAGATTACGGAAATTGAAGCATTAAAGAGTTCTTTGAAACATTTTAATAGATCTTAATGTTTCACTTTTAAAACTTACCATATTTATCAGCTTTTTTGTTTCTTTTATGTATCTTAAATTTAACTCCTCTATTGGTAGACATTTATATTTAAAAACTTATTTTCAATTGTAATATATATGACAATAGTGCCAACCTAAAATAATAAATCATTGTTTCATAAAATTATAAATTTATAAAAAGAAGAATCATATAGATATTTCTAGAAAAGGTTGTACATAAGTAAGAAGAAAAATTTAACTTTAAACACTTTTAAATAGTTATAAATAAGAAAACGTAAAAAGACATAGCAATAGTTTATTCTTCAAAAATATTATAAATGTCTAACAAAAGAAGTATTTATTAACTTTATGTTATATTATTAATTTTGAGTATGTTAAAGAATATTCTTTTTCTCATTATTATGATTGAAATAATATCGTGTAAAGGTATTCTTTAATATCTAATTTTTGACACTTTTAATAATCATTTCACATAATATTTAATGATAATACTCTTGAGAATTCAGTTACGCTTAATTGACAATTTAAGATCCTAGAAGGGAAACTTTTTTTGATAAAGAAAGTTACTTATGTAAATAAACATTCTTGAGAATAAAATAATTTAAAATAAATTTAAAAATTAAAAAAAATAAAAAAAATAAGTTAAATATATTTTTGATAAAAGATATGAGAATAAATTGGATATATAAAGTTTAGATGTGTATATCAATGTCTTTTTCTCCATAACTTTAAGATTTTAAATTAATATGGAAGCAATTATAAAAATTTAATATCCTGCATACTTCTTGGTCAAAAGAAAAAGTTATATACTTCAAAAATTTGTAGTGTTATTAGTAAATGAAATCATGAGTATAAGATGTATATGTATTATAAAGGAAATTTTGTTATCTTCATGTGTTTCTTTTTATATTTTGACATTAGATTTTTAATAAACTCAATTCTGGTAAACATTTTTTTTTCATTAAAATTAAAATTTATTATTTTTTCATTTAAATAAATAGGGTAATTATTTTTTTTGATATTCATTTTTACACAAGTCACAGGACCAATCAGTTTCTGGAGCTTTTTCTAAGGCAGGCTTTAAGCAATACATATGAAATCCATGATCGCAGTCATCACAAAATAATAATTTATCCTAAAATAAACAATATTTTATCATTTAGTTTTAAAAAAAAATGTATCCCAAACTTACGTCGTTGTCAGATGTCCCACAGATGGCACAGCTTTTACACTCTAAACACTGCCAACCAAATTTTTTGAAAGATGTAAACATATTTTCAGTGAAGTTACAACATGATGGATGGCATGACCTTCCACAGTCATGACAAGAAACTAATACCTCTGGTTTACCTGTTTTTCTATTTTTACGTTTATTGCCTCCACAAAAGTCACAGGTTGTGGAAACATTAATGACAGGATCTGGTACTAAAAAACTAAATGATAATTGTTAAATATAAAATTTAATAAATAAATATACAAACAATTAAAAAATATTATTTTAAATAAATACTTCTAATATTGCACAAAAAAATTAGGAAAATAAAGTGATAAAAAAAAATTAACTTTCTATATAGCAACTATAATTATTTGGTTGTTTCGACCTTCTTCCAAACTTACTTGATGGATCTGCAACACTTTCCATTTCAGGATGGATATGTTGTTTATGATAATTTAATCCTGGTCTACTCTTATATCTAGCACCACAAGCTAAAAAAAAATTATTATTAAAAATATTCATTTTTAACGAATAACAAACCTTGACATATAAATCTTTTTTCGGGTGTATTATTTATAGATGGTACTTCGGGTATTTCTTGTTTTGGTGTAGCCACATTGTTAATAGTAACAGTAGATTTTCTTGGTCCTCTTCCTCTACCACGTCCTTTTTTTTTCTTTGAAGAATAATCATCATCATCAGAAAGTTCTTCAGTCTCCTCTTCTGGTTCATCAAATTCCATAGTTTCTTCAAATTTTTCATATTTAATAGAAGGTTGTCGTTGTGTAGTTGCTGGACTTTCAGGTAAACTATTTTCTGTTAAAATAGTATTAGCTATTGCATTTGTAGCATTAATTGCATCACTTATATATTTATTTGATCTCATAAAATATTTCATTTCAAGGTAATCCGATGATGGTTGCTTAGATTTAACAGAAGATCGTGATGCATATGTACAGACTTTACCAGGACCATCAGGATGAAATCGATGAACAATGGTTCTTTGCAATCTTGTAGGTTTTGATATAATACCAGTTTGTTGATCAATAACAGGACCACTTTGTTTTCTTTGAGCCTGAATTCTTCGATTCCAGTTCATACATTTTTTAATGCAATCTAAGTAAGCAGTTTCTGACATAGTAGTGGACATTTTTTTGTTTATCGCTATGATGATAAATAATTCCAATGTTTATTGAGGAAATAAATAATAAATTTTAGGTTTATGTAGTAAGGAAATTGAGAATTAGTAAAAATTATTAGTATTTACAGGAATAACAAAAAATATTTAGTAATAAAATATATATTGTGTATGTTCCGATGCTTTGTATCCTGGAATAATGTTTTGGTTTTGAGAGGAAGCGAGTGGATATTGCGCGCTATATTTTAATACTGATTTTAGTGTCATTATTTCCTATAGGGGTAAAAGTATATCTCAAATATAGCTTTTGCCGTGACCTATCTAATTTAAAGTTATCGATTCTATAAAGAATATATTAGTCAAAGTCTATTACTATTTTTTTTTTTATTCAAAATGGATTCTAATGTTGTTGAAGAGACTTGGATGTCAAATCGTGAAAATATTGTTCCATTAAAAGGTGGACGTTCTATGAAACTTTTGACATCTTCGTTAGAAAAGAGTGTAACAATTGAAGAAGCTGAAAAAAAGTTTGAAGATGTTTTTGAAGAATCAAAAAATAGTAAAGATCCATTATCAGTTATTTGGAAATATGTGAGATGGTTTGAAAATATATTTCCTTCAGGTAAACAAAAAACATTATATCCTTTACTATGGAGATCAGTTAATTATTATTCAAATTTTGAAAATCTTGAGAATGATGATAGGTTGATTAAATTATGGTTAAAACTTTGTGATAATTATCCTACAAGATCACTTGCAATTCTTGAGTGCGCTTTTACAAAAGGTGTTGGTAGATTGTCATCATTTTTTTATATTTCCTGGGCAGAGATATATGAAGCATGGGGTAGTGAATCTAAGGCCCGTGAAACTTTAAGAATGGCTAAAAAATATGGGGCTACACCAATTTCTGATATTAATAAAGCTATGGATAATTTAGAAATGAGATGTATAAAGAGATCATTAGATGTTGATGATGCTTCTGATATGGATACTGATGAAGATGAAGAGATTTTTGAAACACAACCATTTAGAAGAAACATACTTGGAAGTATGGAAGGAAGGGTAACAAAGTGTAATAACAAAACAAAAAAAGTTGAAAAAATTTCTATCAAAAAAAATCAAACATCAAATGAAACGTTTAAAGTTTACGAAGATCCAATTACTAATTATCCTGATGTTGGTAAAATTAATCAACCAACATCATTAGAGGATGACATTGAATATCAAGAATTATTTGGATTTTTTGATAAAGCTAAAAATATGAAAACTATTTCATTAAAAGAAAATGAAAATCGTGGAGATAGAAATTTAGGAATTCCAGGAATGAGTGATGTTTCAAAATCAATAAAGGAATTTGAAGTTTTTTGTGATGAAAATGAAGATGTTGTGTGTAATTCTGTAAAAACAAGAAAAGGTTTAACCGAGTCAAAACCATCAAAATCTATTTCTAAAAGAATGTGTAAAAGAGCTTTTTTAAAAGGTGAAATATCAATTGTTGAACAATTTTTGAGTGTATATGATTTATAATAAAAGAAATATTATTTGTTTAAAAAGTTTAAATCCCTAGATTTCTCTACATTATATTAATATTGAAGTGAATATAATCTTGTTTTGAGTAAAAAATTTCCTACATTCATACTTCTTAGATAAAGAAAGGCATAGTCAAACAACTTTTAGTTAATGACCATATGAAAATAATAGCATAGGACAATTTAGAATAAATGTACTTGAATATTTTGATAAGATAACTTCCATGCACTCAATCTAAGCATAACAATTAATGTTTCTTGACATGTATAATTTTTCTTTATGCTCTACAATAAAGAGGTACATAATATGAGGCTATGAAGGGGATAAATATTGGTAAGGAAAAAATTTTAAAGAAAATATTTTTTGAAAAGATATTTTAAAATTTTAGTTAATAGTTTTTGCTTTGATATCTTTTACTCAAAAGTGATAAAAAATTATAATTACAGTACCTTCCGTTTTTGGCATAGGAAATGGATAACCTTTGTTTGATATATTTAAATGTTTTGTCAGAGTGGGTGGAGAAGGAAGTCTGAAATTATTCAAAAGTATATATTTTACTCAAAGCTATATAAAGGTAATTTTTTGTTTTTGCCGTTCATTCACCTATATTTATGTCAAAAATATCAAAATGGCAAATATTGGAGATGTAAGTTTAATTCTCTTCTAATTATATTTTTATAACTTTTTTTTCTAGCTTGATAGTGACTTATATGACAGAGTTAGCTATTTGAATTTGATTTCTGAATATGAAGAGAAGGAAAAACAAAAAAAAATTGAACAAATAGAAAAATTGAAAAGATTGAGAAATGAGTAAGTTTAACAATATAAAAGGTTCCCTACTGTGATAAAATGGCTATATATAACCTTAAGTTTATCTATATATTTATATTATGTCCTATATTGATACTACCGTAGATTCACCATATTCATCAACATCATCAATTGATTTTGATATTGAGTTTGGTCATGAATATGCACATGTAAAACATCATTTTAAGCGTCAGATGTTAAAAACTACTAGTTCATTATCACGTTCGACTTCTGTGGTACCAACTCTAGTTAATTCACCGAGAAGTTCTCATGATGAGGAATCATATACTGAAACAACATCTAACGACCAAACTGTATGTGTGCATGTTTTTATTAATGGTGTAGAACAAACTTTGTTAGTTAAAAGTTCATGTAAAATTTTATTATAATAATTATCATTATAATTTTTAGAGCCGATCGTCTCTCTGCACGTGGAACACCAAGAGTTGGTGATGAAAGTTTTGATGTACCACAAATAAATGAAGGAACTTCGGTAAAAAGTTCTTCATCAACAAATGATGTTGTATCTTTTCAAGATCCTGTAATTAGAATCTTATGGAATGAATCAATTGAAATTTCAGAATTAAATCAAGATATGATTCTTCAATTTAGATCTTTATATCGTCAATTAGGTATTGATGCCATATCTCCATCCGTTTTACATCGTTTCAATGTTCGAGCTCATCTTGATAATTATGATCAACCAGCGATATTATATCCAAGATATCGTGGACCAACAAATCGTTCTCGACCTCCATTAGGTCTTAAAGTAATAAGACGTTTAGGTGATGGAAAATTGGAAAAAGAAAATTTTCCAGAACCCGAAATAGATGGAAAAAAGAAGTTCTCTGGAATCTTTGGTTATCATTTAGTATCTCAATCTGATAGAACAATATGTATAACAACAAATGAACGTGATGCATTAGCAATTTATGATGCTACTGGTGGAATGTTAGTAATTTCCTTACCACAAGGTGAAAGAATGGATTATTCAGTATTACCATATCTTGAAGATTTTGAAAATATTTATATATGGTTTCCAAAAAGTCACCAAGGATTTGCTAAGGATTATGCTGTTACATTGAACGCTTCAAGATGTTATGTCGTTCTTGCTCCAGAAAGACCAATTGAGCTTATAAGAGATGGTAAGAATAAAGATATTGAATATGCAATAAGAGATGTATCTTTACGTGTTCGAAGCAGAGCTTTCAAGTCTCTTGTTGATATAAGAGATGAAGTTAAAGCTGAAATTTTAAACAACACTCAAAGAATGGCTGGTTTTGGTAAATGGAAACGATTCGAAATTTTAAATAATTATCTTGGTGGCCTTCGTCCTGGTGAAATTACATTAATAACTGGAGGTGGTGGCTATGGAAAAACAACATTCCTTTCTGAATATTCATTAGATTTATTTACACAAGGTGTAAGAACTCTTTTTTGTAGTTTTGATACAATTGAAGAAAAGATTTTGAAATGGATGCTTGTACAGTATGCATCGTAAGTAATTTTTGTTATCATTTTTTAAATACATTTTGTAGGCCAGCTCATATTAGAAGTTTAGCTCGTACAAAAACTTATCATAATGGAATAAAGTATGTTAATTTTTTGTTACTAATTAATAATTTTTTAGACTTCCACTATATCGTGTAGAGCACCATCCATCTGTTGAATTATGGCTTGATAAATTTGAGAAGAAGCAAACAGATTTTATATTAGTAAAATCTGAAGAATTTAGAAACAAAACAATTGGAGAAATTTATAATATTTTTGAAAAAAATATAGTACAATATGGAATTCAACATATTGTTATTGATAATATTCAATTTCTTGTTGGATTATGTGCTTTAGCAAATGAAAAAATTACTCCATTAGAAAGATTAAATCTTCAAGATCGTTTTGTTTCATTATTTCGAAATCTTTCAACTGATTATGGAGTTCATATTACAATGATTGTTCATCCAAGAAAAACTACAGGGGATTATTCTTTGGATCTTCAAGATATAACATCAAGTAGTAAAGTAACACAGGAAACTGATAATATCTTGGTTATTAGTAGAAAACAAGGTGAAGAAGAATCCAAAAGATGTAAGAAATATCTTATTGTTCTTAAAAATCGCTTTGGAGGAAAAAGAACAGCAGAACAGCAATTAGAAATGATTTATCAGCCAGCTACCTATACTCATGTATTAGTAGATCACAGTAAATCAATTGACTCTAAAGTTCTTTCATAATTTCAATAAAAATAAATTTGCTTCCATCTCTAAACAAAATTATATGCATGTTCTTTCGATATATACTTTTATTAAAATAAACATTTTTATAATGATCAGGTACCGCGCCGTAATTAAATTTATTTTTACATCCTAAAAGTTTAAAATAAATATGAATTTTATTTGTCCTTTATCTAAAGATGAAGTTAGTCGATTCTCTAGGCAACTTATATTACGTGGATTTGGGGTAGAAGGTAAGAAAAAATTTTATTTCATTATTAAAATTAATTAAGCTCAAAAGAAATTACATAATGGAAGTGTTTTAATTGTTGGTGCAGGAGGATTGGGATGTCCGGTGGCAATGTATGTTGCAGCATCAGGAATTGGGAAAATTGGAATTGTTGATCATGATGAAGTTTCATTGGATAATATTCATAGACAAGTTTGTCACAAAGAAAAAAATGTTGGAATGAATAAATGTGATTCATTGAAAGAATTCATTAAATCTCTCAATTCATCAGTAGTTGTAGAAACATTTAATACAATTATTAACTCAAATAATGTTAAGGAAATTATGGAAAAATATGATTTAGTTGCTGATTGTTCTGATAATGTTGTTACAAGATATCTTTTAAATGATGCTTCCATTTTTTACAAAAAAATTTTAGTTTCAGGAAGTGCACTTGGTTGGGAAGGCCAATTAACGACATATAACTATAATGATGAAACACCATGTTATAGATGTATTTTACCAGTCCCACCTCCAAGTACAGCTGTAGTAAATTGCAATGAAGGAGGTGTTTTAGGGCCTATCGTTGGAATGATTGGTTCGATGGAAGCATTAGAAATTATTAAAATTTTGGGAGGTTTAAAACCCAATTTTGCCGGAAAAATGTTTGTTTTTGATGGAATGGAAGGAATTTCTAGAAAGATTAAGTTACGTGGAAGAAAATTAGATTGTCCTGTTTGTTCTAATAATCCAACCATAACAAAACCAATAAACTATGAATTGTTTTGTGGAAGTACACCAACAGATAAAATTTTAAAAAGGGAACTTTTAAAAATTGAGGATCGAATAACGGTAAATGAATTGGTTGAATCAAAATCCGATTATTTACTTATTGACTGCAGACCTGCGATAGAATTTGCGATATGTCATTTAGAGAAAGCTTTAAGTATGTCTATTATTTAAAGATCATTTATTTATTTTTATTTTTAGACATTCCGTTAGATGAAATTGAAGATTTAACAACTGAAAATTTCAAGAAACAAACAGAAGGTATAAAAAAAATATATATCATCTGTCATCGTGGAAATGACTCTCAGTTAGCAGTAAATGTATTAAAAAAGCATTTAAAAGATGAATCGATTAAAGACAAAATAATTAAAGATGTTATTGGTGGTTTAGAAGCATGGAATGAAAAAGTAGATAAACACTTTCCAACATATTAAATTTTTTACTCTATTTTTGTTCATAATAAAACTTGTAATTTTATGAAATATTTCGAAATTTTGTGACTGTTAGATAGAACAAAGTCCTCAGAAATATCGATTGATAAGAAAATAGATATATTAAAACATATGTATGTGTGCGTGTGTATAATGTATTTTATGACAACAATTTGAACACATTTATTCTGTTTCGTGAATCTATCTTATATCATATATATTTTTGTACTTTTTAGAAGAGAATAATTTGATGTGTGATAATGCTAATAGAAGAGAGAGTCTTATCAGGACAATGGATTCATTGCCTCCTGAAAATGAATATGGAAATGTTGAATATAAAGCAAGATTAATAAATATATCAGATGTAAGGGTAAAGCATTTGGTCACACAAATGAAATGGAGATTGGAAGAAGGAAAGGGAGAAGCTATTTATGAAATAGGTGTTGAAGACGATGGTTCCATAAGTGGATTAAACGATTATGAATTAGAACAATCTTTGAATACAATGAAAATTATGGCATCTCAACTTCATGCTAAGTTAACAATTATCAATGAAAAAGAAGTAAATTCTGGTATGGAAAGAAGACGAATGATAGAAATTTTAGTAGAAAAAGAACAATATAGTGATAAATTACAAGAAATAAGGATGGCTATCCTTGGATCAGCGGATGCAGGTAAATCAACATTATGTGGTGTATTATCACAAGGAGAATTAGATGATGGGCATGGTGGTGCAAGAGTAAACATATTTCGTTATCTTCATGAATTTAAGACAGGAAAAACATCATCTATATGCTTAACAGCCTTAGGATTTGACGAAAATGGTGAAATGTTATCAACAAAGGATGATGATAAATTAACGCATAATTGTAAAAAGATTATCACATTAATAGACTTAGCTGGAGATAAAAAGTATTTAAAAACAACAATATATGGTATTTCTGGATATAGGCCAAATATATGTTGTATTGTAATCAGTGGTAAAGGTCCAACAGTAATAACAAAGGAACATTTAGGATTTGTAGTAGCATTGAATATACCATTCTTTATTGTAGTTACTAAGATAGATTCAGTAAATGAAGAACATCTTGTAAAAGTAATTAAATCAATTAACAATTTATTAGGATTTGTAAGTAGTGATAAAACACCTGTACATATAACAAATGAAACAAATGCTCAAGAATTAGCAAGAGATTTGTATAGAGGAAAAGCTATAATCCCAATAATTTCTGTATCATTAGTTAGTGGAAGAAATTTAAAAATATTAAAACGTTTTATAGCTTCATTAGAAAATAGGAAAGTAATACAAAAGATTAATGATATAGATCCATTATTTCATGTAGAGGAAGCATTTAAAATAACGGGAGTTGGAATTGTAGTATGTGGGTCATTATATCAAGGAACCTTATCAGAGGGTGATACAATATGTATAGGTCCATCTAAGGACGGTTCATTTAGTACAGCAATTATTGAAAGTATTCATAGGAAAAAACAACCAACAAGAACAATTCATGGTGGAGAGACAGCTTCATTAGCAATAAAGATAATAAAAAATGGTTTGATCACAAGATCATTGATAAGAAAAGTATGTTTTTAACTTGATCTATAAATTATAATTTTTTTAGGGAATGGTTCTTGTTGGAATACATAAAAATCCACGACCATGTAAAAGATTTTCTGCTAAATTTTTTTTACTTTGTCATTCAACAAAATATGTTTGTGTTGGATTTCAAGGAACTGTATACATAGGAACAGTTTGTCAAACTGTTACAATTGTAGATATAAAAGGGGATGCATTAAGGGCTGGAGAATGGTGCATAGTAACGTTTGAATTTTATTGTAGTCCAGAATTTATTACTGTTGGAACACCATTAATATTTAGAGAAGGGAAAACAAAAGGAATGGGTGAGGTAATTGATATATGTGTTTAACTTTTTTTATCATAAATCCCATATTTTATAAATAAAATTTCTTTACTATTTGTGTTNATGAAATTTATTTAAATAAAAATTAGTCAGGAAATAGATAAAGGGAAAAATTTTTGATTGTTAAAATAGCATACTTTAAACTACATTTATAAAATGCTATAAAAGGAAAAAAAAAATTAATTACATTTTATTTATTTTTTATTTCTTAATTTATACGCATAGTTCCAATGGTGTTTTAAAAAGAAAAACTAATAAAACATACATTGATTTTGTTATATTTCATCATTTGTTTTTAGATATGACTTCTAAACGTTATGATTTGGTTATTTATGGTGCCTCTGGTTATACAGGGCAATACATTGTCAAGAGATTAATTTCTTCAAAGTATAATGGATATACTTTTGCTGTTGCTGGAAGAAATGAAGAAAAACTTAAAAATGTTCTTAGTGAAATATCAGCAAGTGTTGGTAAGGATATAAAGGACACACCAATTATTATTGCTAAATCTGGAGATGTAGAATCATTAAATAATATGGCATCACAAGCAAAAGTTATAATTAATGCTGTAGGTCCGTATCGTCTTTATGGGGAAGAAGTTGTAAAAGCTGCGGTTGAAAATCATGCTTCACATGTTGACATATCAGGAGAACCAGCGTTTTTGGAAAAAATGGAACAAATATATGGTAAGAAAGCAAAAGAAAATGGTGTTTACATTGTTGGAGCTTGTGGGTGGGATTCAATTCCTTGTGACTTAGGAATAAATTTTTTAAAAAAGAATTATGATGGTGATGTTGCTTATACAGAGAGTTTTGTAGAAAATCATTCAGGACCAGCTGGATATACAATTAACGATGGAACCTATCAAACATTGATTCTTGGAATTGCTAATATGAAAAATGACAAATTAGGAAAGATAAGAAAAGAAATAATGCCACTTGTTCTTCCACGTACACAATACAAACCACCTAAACGAAATTTTCTTTTTTATAATGATTACTTAAAATTATGGGCTCTTCCATTTATGGGATCTGATAAATCTATTGTTAACCGTTCACAATATTATGACTATACAAAAAAAAATCAAAGACCAATAAAATTGAATACCTATTTTGGATTAAAAAGTCTTTTATGGGCTATAATTTCCATCATATATTTTGCCATCTTTGGAATTCTCTGTCAATTTGAAATTACAAGAAAGTTTTTACAAAATAATACTGATTTGGTAACTTTTGGTATATTTTCTAAAAAAGGACCTACAAAAGAACAAGTGGAGGGAGCATCATTTACATATTGGTTTATGTCAAAAGGATGGGATTCAAAGAAACCAATTAATGAGGAACATACTGCACCACCGACAAAAACAATTATTTCAAGATGTGATGGACCAGATGCAGGATATGTAGCTACATCAGGATGTATTTTATCAGCAGCAATAACAATTTTGGAAGATTCAGAACATTTACCTAAAGAAGGTGGTGTTTATACAACCGCAGCAGCATTTGGTGATTCAAAGATTTATGAAATTTTAGAAAACTTTGATATTAAATATAAGATTGAAAAAGTTGAATAATAATTTCGTTATCTTATCTTTTCAATTTGATAAGAATAAACTTTTAAAAATGAATATTTTGACTTTTCTTTTATTTGATACTATGCATGAAGTTAGTTTTAGTAAGATTATTAGTTGTTTAATATTTCTTTCAATAGTAATTATTTTAAATTTATTAGCTACTAATATTACTTATTCAGAACAAGGTTTCTTTTGTAATGATAATGAAATTTATCATCCATATAGAGTTGATACTATATCATCTAAAACAATATCAATACTTAACAAATTTATAACAATAATAAGTGTAGTATTTTGTGAAAGTTTTATATTTTATAAAAATGATAAAAGTGTTAAAAAAATGTTTAAAAATATATTATTTTTTTTACTTATATTTTATATTGGTGATATGGCATTAGAAGGAACAGGGAATATGGGAAAGAGGATTGTGTCAAGATTAAGACCAAATTATATAGCGGTTTGTCAGCCGAAAGACATGGAAAGCTTATGTCCTGTAGGATCTCAAAATTATGTGTCAAATTATAGTTGTATGGGTTCTTCAGATCCAGATGAACATTATGCTTTTCCAAGTGGCCATTCCAGTCATTCATCTTATATTGCATTTATCATTATTGTAAGTGGCACTTTATTTTTATCTAAAGATAATATAATTTTAGTTTTATCTCCATTATCGAAGTTTAAGTATAAACTATTTTAAATATTCCAAATATGAGGTTCAAATATTTATTATACTAAAACATTTTATTCAATTATTAGTTGTGGCATTATCAGTGTTTGTTTGTCTCAGTAGAGTTCGAGATTTTAAACATCGCTTAAGCGACATAACAGGAGGTATATTATTAGGAATTTTGTTTGGTCATGGAATTATTTATTTCGTTTTATCAAGATTTACATTAAAAAAGGAAAATAATAATTATGAGATTTTATAAATATTGTTCCTACTTTTATTATATATATAAAGCACCTTAATCGATTTCCAATTTCTATTAATTTTAAACATTTTTAGATGTATTTATATTTTTTTATATTAAGAAATGTCCAATAAATATGAAGAAGAGTATAGCGTTACTGGAGGAAGAGATGCTTTCCGAAATACAGATTTTATGGAAGAAGGTAAATGATATGATATATCTTTCTCTATACATAGAATAGTTGTGTATGCATATATAGACTTAAGCATAAGCTTTTTGCATATTGAATTTTTGCCATCGATTGACATGCATGTGGCCAATATTTTAGTTGCTTAAATATTTTATTTTTAGAAATGGAAGAACGAAAAATTCATGCTATGAAAAGTTTTACCGAATCTATTGATATGGATTTACCTCCAATGCCAGAATTACCACCTAGTTTGGATATTGATAAATATGATGGATTTGGAATGTCATTAAGTAGTACTCAAGACACAATTATTGAATGTAAAGATTCTAATAAAAATTCTTCTACTTTAGGTGAAACACAAAAATATATTATGACTGTACCAGGACCAGGACATACTGACCAAGAACAAGAACAACATAAAAGTTTACTAAAAGAGGAAGAAGAAGATGTTGGAAGCCCAGAAATTGTTGTAAGACCTGTCTCATTAGATAATTCAAATACTGTAAATTTTGATTCTGAACTACGAAAAGAATATAGTAAATCGATAAAAACTCGTCCACGTCCAACTACACCTATCCAGACGTCTGTACTTGAATCATTTATTGCAAATTGTGGTAATGAAGAAGATAATAAAGATGATAAGAAATTTATTGATAAGATAACAGTTAAATTACCAAAAAAAGATAATGATCCATTTGTTTCATCAAAAATTCTTTCAAAGAAACCTCGTTCATATTCAAAAAGTCAAGAAGGTGATATTTTGAGTGATAACGAAGAATTTAAATCAAAAGCACCAGCACATCCAGTAGTTCATCGAAGAGCAAGTATTGAGTGGGAAAACTTTGCTGCTGAAAAGGACAATATTGGTAAATTTTATATACTTTTAATACACATATTCTTATTATTTATTTTCCTATTATAGAAGCCAGTAAGAATGAAGAGAAAAATGAGGAGTATTCCAATACTTCTTATACTGAGGGCGGCTTTAATATTACTCAAACTGATGATGGTTATAATATAACATATTCTGAGGATGGCCAATATTATTTGGCAGATGATGGAGAGTGGTATCCAGTATCTGCACTATACTATGAACCAAGTAATGAAGAAATAAATGCTTATGAAACTAATATTCAAGAAGCAAATATTCAAGACATAGCCGTTAATGAAAGAAATGAAATTGGAAATGATACATATACTGAAGGTGATTATTATGCCGGAGAAATAACATATTCTGAAGATGGGCAATATTATTTAGCGGATGATGGACAATGGTATCCAGTTACAGCATTGGAAAATGTTTATTATAGTAATGAAGAACCGTATACTTATGATACAACTCAAGAACAATATTCTTATAATGCACATCAAGATGAATACACATATGATACAACTCAAGAGCAATATCATAATAATCAAGAAGAATATTCTTATGATAATAATTATTCTTATAACAATCAAGATGATTATACACAATATGGTGCTCCACCAACTATTAATCAGGAGGAACATTCGGTTGTTCTAAAACCATTATTTTCAAAACAAGAAATTGGTTCTGTTGAGAAAGATCCATATGCATGGGATGGAGAAGAAGTCAAAGAAGTAATAAAAGAAGAAATTAATGAAGAATCTAAAGAAAAAATTGAAGAAGAAATTAAATCAAAAGGTCCACCTCCTCGACCTACAACTGGTCCAATTTTAAGTACTCCATCACGTCCACCACCACCTACTAACAAAATAAAAAAGGATGAACCAAAGGATAACGATAATAAGGAAGAAATTAGAAAGAAAATAGAAAAAGAAGATGATAAAGATGATGCTTGGGCAAGATTTAATGCAATGTCTTCACAAATATCTTCCATTGTCAAAGATACAGAGGAAAAATTAAAAGATTTGTCTAGTAGAAGTGCAGCTGATGAGATTAAGGATGAGACTTATTTAGCTTCTGTCGGTGGATCACAAGCTAATATTAATTTGACAACACATAAAAAGATAATGGAAATGAAAGAGAAAGAGGAGAAGGAAAAGGCTGATAAGAAGTTAAAAGCACATCTTGGTGTTAAAAGTGATAAAACTAAAAAAAAGAAAAAAGGTTCTGATTTATTTGAATATGAATATGACGTCAATGAGGAAGAGGAAATGGATAGAAAAGCAGCTGAGTTAGCTGAAAAGCTTGGTTCGATGAGACAAGATGTTGGTGAATGGAAAAAACCGGAAATCCTTGAAAAAAAAGAGAAGGTAGAAGAAGAAAAAGAAGATATTAAAATTAAAAATAATTGGACAGGATTTGACGATAATGGTTCAACACTTCCATTATCTGATTCTGATTTCTTTAATAACATTCCTAAGACTGTAGGAAGTGTAATAAAAGAGATTGAAGATCCTTTTGCAGGAACATCAACAACATTAGGAAATAAAAGTGTATTTGATGACCCATTTGATGTTCCAGATGCAGAGAGTGTTATTAAGGAGCTTGAAACTAAGGTGGAAGAAAAAATGGCTGGACATACAGGAGAATTGGATTATTTTGATTCACACCACTTGACTATTGATAAGAGAAGTAACGCAAGTACACCTACACAGGAAGGTGGCTCGCCAGTATCAGGAATTCGACCAATAGGATTTGATGATGAGTTTAGTGCTGGTGATGTTTACTATTCTCATACACCAACACCACTGTTCGATGATGATGATTCGATTGCATTAACACCATTCAGAGATGAAACTTTATGTAGAGGAATAAAAGATGGATGGAGTATGATGATTCGACATCCCTTGAAGAAAAAATTAATGGCTGATCGTGTCTGGAAGCCATGTTATGTTAAATTAGAGCGCGAATCATTATCATTAAATAAAGATGAGCATATGATGTTAAAAATATTTAATGCTAAAACAGATGGAACACCAGTACTTTCTATTCTTCTTCAACCAACATATTCATTATCAGATGGAAGTGTACAACCATATGATGCTTATGGAAAAATCCATACAGTTAAACTTCAACAAATAACATATAAAGAAAAAGTTGGTATAAGACAAGGACAAATTTCACGTTTAGTAGAAGGTCATTTAACTAAATTTGGAATGCCAATTGAGCATAGTGCAACAGTAAATGTTTTAGCAAAGTTTGCATCTTTGGAGCATGAAGTTTTAGATGATTTTATTAATACAATTGAAGATATATTATTTAGATGTGAATGTAAGCGTAATACGAAACCAATTCATAAACAAGATGAAGTACAAATTCATTGTTATGATGAATATATTGGAACAGTTGATTTGGATGGTTGTTTAAAATCACAAAAAGCTAGAGTAAGAATGTTTTGTTTAGCATTTTTGACAGGATCTCCAACATTAGAAATTGGATTAAATGACAGAAGAAGACAAGGTAAAGAAATTGTTAGAAGAAAAGATATTCTTCCTATGTATACAGAAAGGTGGATTAAATTTGAAAATATTGAATTTCACTCATCAATTGATCAAGCTGTATTTGTTGATGAACATTATTTAAAAGTATCTCCACCAGATGGTGTATTTTTTGAAATAATGAGATTTAGAGTTAGGCCACCAAAAAATAAAGAAAAACCATTAACTGTTAAAAGTATAATGAAAATAGCCGGATCAGGTATAGAAATTCGTATTGAAGCAATGGCTGCAGCTTCAACACATAAACATAGGAATCGTGATGAAGAAACAAGAATAATTCCATGTGAAGATATACAAATAAGATTTCCTATTCCTGAAGCATGGATATATCTTTTTAGAGAAGAAAGAAGTTGGGGTGTTGGTTCTGTTCATTCAAAGACAAGAAGACCTGGAAAAGTAAAAAATTTAAAAGATAAAATTATGGGAGCTGTTACACAAACAACATCATCAATGATAGAAGTAGCAATTGGTGAAGCAAAATATGAACATCTTTATAGGTCACTAGTTTGGAGAATTCCAAGATTACCAGAAAAACATCATGAAGCATATAAGAATCATTTATTAACATGTCGTTTTGAATTAAGTAGTTTTGATTTAATGCCGGAAGCATTTATGCCAGATGTTGAGGTTGAATTTACAATGCCTTTATCAACAGTTTCAAGTACAGTTGTAAGAAGTATTGGAGTTGAAGGGCATGAAGATAGTGATCGTGTTGAAAAATTTGTAAGATATGTTTCAAAATATAATTATAAATTTGAAATTGATTACTTTCATTGTGATTCATTACAATGTGAGAGAGCATATGAAACTGTTGCTATGATACCTAATGTTGAAGAGAAAATTAATGAGGAAGTTGATGAGTATGAGAAAAAATTTGAAAATAACGATGGAACTTCGAGTGAAAGTGAAGAAGAAGAGAAAAAGGTTGTACCTATGATACAAATAAATATGAAAGGATATGAATTACGTTCACAACTGTTTAATGATGATGAAATTCCAGTTATGGAAGGTTATGGCAATAATGACGGTCCAGTCGGAGCATAATTTCACTTATATAAATAAAACTTTATTAAATGATAATGAAATATTTATGTGTGCTAACATTTAATTTTTAATCGCTTTATAAATGATCAGAGATTATATTTTTACAAATATTATTAATAAACTGTACAATAAAGGTAATTTTTATTAAAATTAACTTTTATAATATTTTATAAATACTAATTTTTTTTATCAACTATTAAAAGGTAATTTTTGTAATAAATTTATAACCTTTTCTTTTAAAGATACATGGTTATTTGCACTATTGATAGCTTCTTTAATAAAATCTTCATCTATATCCATTGTATTAAATATTTTATCCCTCCCATATAAAATAGAATATGCAGCGAGAGTTCCAGTTATAATGTGTCCTGTTATAAAGAGAGGAATTATTCTTTTACAGACTTTAATTCCTTCCATAGATAAAGCTGCTAAATCTATAAAATTTTTAATTTGTGGAGCCTTAATATCTGTTCTTTGAAGCATGACATAGTGTGCAAGTAAAGGAACTGTAACCATTGGCATAAGCACACCACTAATTATTCCATTTAATATACACCTACTTATAATTGTTGTATTATTTATTTCACCTTCTTGAAGCAATGGTTTATAAATATAGGTTTGATTAAGAAAATAATTTGTTATACCCGATACATATATACTCATGACATATGGTGATTTAGGTGCCCTTCTAATACTTTCAAAATATCCTACCTTATTTGAAAATAAAAAAAAATCTGAATTAATTTTTGTAGCAACAATACTTGCAGTTAAAGCTGATACACCCACTGTACCAAAATGAGGCATATTAAAGGCATTTCTTTCAGTAGCAACAGGCCAATAATTAATAAGTTTTGATATATAATTTGCCTGTTGACTAGGTGGTAACATTGATATTGTTGACCATACATTTGAACGTGATGATTTAAATTTTTCCCTTATTGTTTCATTCTTATTACTTTCAGTTATTTCTAATGAGTCCTTCCAATAACTTGTAGGATCAAATTTAGAGTCCATATTATAGTATAATAATAAAATATATACATATATATATATATATACTTCTCCAAACTGTTTATCAATAAATCGTTATAAAACAAATGTTTTCATTATAAATATTAAAAATGATCTCAAATTATCATAATTATTATACTAATCCTATTCAATCATCTTCTTATACTTCCCAATCACACAATGAATCCCCTTGCACTGGTGTAATCCGTGAAAATGATATTCCCTTAAAAACGCAATTTATAACAAGAGAAGGTATCTATAAATCTCAAAATATTGTTGAATACCTTAAAATTGCTACAAGATTACCAATGGGTGCTTCACCTGGTCAAGTAGCAAACACACCACCAATAACACCAAATGTTCCTGTTCGTGTTTCCATGTCAACAGAATCAGGAATGGATAGTGAACATAATCGCATTGCATTTAATGTTGGTAGAGAACTTTTTATTTATGAGTTTAATGAAAAAGAACAATCAATAGATACAACAAAACCAATTGATAAAAGAGTTTATAAAGGAACTTATCCAACATCACATGCTTTCAATAAATTTATTGATAATGAAACAACATGTACAATATTAATTGGCTTTTCAGCAGGTCAAGTTCAACAAATTGATCCTTTAGATATTCAATCGTCAAGATTATTTAATGAAGATCGTTTAATTGATAGAACAGCGGTTACATGTATTAATTGGGTTCCATTTGAAGAGAATTTATTTTTAGTTTCTCATACATCTGGTTGTTTATATTTATATGATACCTTTTATGAATGCTCTTTAGCAGCTCCAGTTTTTCAAATAATTAAATCATCAACAAGTTATACCGTTTATGGAAATAAAAACAAAGAAAATCGTAATCCATTATTTAAATGGAGAATTGGAAAAGGATCATTACATATGTTTGATTTTTGTAAAGTTAAAAATAAAGAAGATGAATTATTGATAAGTACGGTAAGCCATGATGGTTTTTTACGAGTGTTTAATTATTCATCAATGGAATTAATTGTACAAATGAAATCATATTTTGGTGGATTATTATGTTTGGATTGGTCTCCTGATAATAAATATATAGTTACTGGTGGAGAAGATGATATGATAACAATATTTAATGTGGAGGAAGGAAGAGTTGTTGGAAGAGGACAAGGACATAAATCTTGGATTAGTCAAGTAAAATTTGATTCATATATGACGACAACGGAGGATGAAGCACATAAAAGAAGAGGAAGCAAATTTTCAAGAACAAGTAGAATATTATCATCATATGATGAAGCCTGCTATCGTATTGGTAGTGTAGGTTTTGATGCTGAGGTAGCATTATGGGAGATAACAGAAGATATATTGACGACACCTTTTGATCCACCAAGTATTATAAAAAATAGACAATCTATATATAATATACAACCACCAATAATTAATCATGATGAAGATAAAATTATAAATAATAAAAAAAAACATAAGAAAGCATGGAGTTTTGGTGTTAAAAGTGGTAAAGAACAAATGAATGTAATAGAAGAAATAGTGAATGATACTGGTACTAGTTTATTTGGTACAATGGTAAGTCCAAGAATGGATCAAGTACCAATAATAGAACCATTAATATCTAAAAAAATTTCACAAGATCGATTAACATCATTATTATTTAGAAAATATTGTATGATTACAGCATGTCAAGAAGGGAATATTGCATGTTGGGAAAGACCAATATAATTATTTTATTTTAAAAATTATATTTTGTATATTATATTTTTTATGCCAGGTGAGCATCTTTTAGTTATACTTTGATGGTACACGTCTTTTTAGAAAAATTATATAAAACGATGGATAGTTTTGGTCTTTGATGTTCAAAATTCTTATAAAGATGTGTACTATGTTTGTTCTTTAACTTCTTCCGAACACAAATAAAATAACTTGATTTTTAGCATTTTTTTTAAAATTTTTGTTAGTTTTTGTTAATTTTTGTTAATTTTTGTTGATAAATTTTAAGTATAGAAATATTTTTGCGACATTCGTCGCTATTCAATATATATTTATATATTTTATATAGGGAGAGTTGTTATAGTGCATAAGTGACCTAGGACAGTGTGATAAACGCAGAGATATATGTATAATAAACTACAAGTTCCTGGTTGTATTAAATTATTAAATAACATTCTCTTTTACTTTTAATAACTAATTTAATTTTAATCAATAATTCCGATATTAATAATATTTTCTTATCTATATATTTGATAAAATTTTAATCATTTTTTAGCCAAATACATTGTCATATTCATTTTATAATATTCTATCTATTTATGTCACATAGTAATAATCAATCGTTTGTATTTTCTTTATTAGAAATGGAAAAAGAAGACAATAATGATACACAAAGAAAAAATACAATTGAAAAAAGAAGAGAATCTTCAAAATGTGCAGCAAGAGAACGGCGTGGTAAAGAAACATGTATTTTTGATGAACTAAAATATGAGGTTCCTGTAGTTAGTGAACCAACAATAACACATGTCGATAGAATAGCTTTACTTCGTGTTGCAGCAACATTATGTCGATTAAGAAGAAGTGGCGATGCATTATTTGTAGAAAATAATCTATCTAAATCAGTAACAAAATTTGATAATAGTTTATTCAATGAAACGTCACTATATGAAACATTAGATGGTTTTATTTTTATAGTTGATAGTGATGATACGATATTATATTCTACTGAATCTATATCAATGTATCTTGGTTTAACACAAACAGATGTTGTTGGTCACCCTTTGAAAGAATATTGTCATCAAGAAGATCATGAAAAATTAATAAATACTATTCATATACTGCGTTCAAACGAAAATTTAGATAACACTTCTTCAATATGTTTACGATTAAAAACCGTTGTTTCACCCCGTGGTAGAAATTTAAATTTAAAATCAGCAATAATGAAATCTACTGTTTGTAATATTAAGTGTTTACGTCTATCATCTGGTTGGTTATCACTTTTATATATATCCACTGAACCTGTTGGTCATGGTAGTATTACACAGAATGTATCTTCATTAGCTAAAAATTTTGATGAAAGTAATGGAACTTTTATTACGAGACATACATGTGATATGAAATTTAGTTTTGTTGGTGATAATTTTAATTCTTTATTGAAAAAAGATAATAGAAGTATGGTTGGTACATCCTTTTATGATTTAATACATCCTTCTGATGTTTGTGATGTTGGAAAGTCCATTAAACATTTATTTGAAACCGGTCATGCACAAACTTTTTATTATAGATTAATTGCTCCTGAAGATTCTGTTAATTGGATGATTACAATAGCAAATACAGTTAAACATACATCTAAAGGACAAAAAGGACAATACGTTATTTGTTTGCATTACTATTTAGGGTTTGTTTTTTTATATATTTTTTTTCCTTTTTTATAAATTTTATAGATCTCAAAGTGAAAAGGAATCTTTTAACTCTCCATTAACAAGTGAAGGTGAGTTTTTATTGAAAACAATAATATATAGCACAAAATATTTCCCCGCTTTAGTTAAAAATAATAGACACGACAACGAGGATTTTATCGGTTTAGCACCAAAATTCGTACCGTGTAGTGATTTTATACCACGACCATCGGCATGCTTACCATTGTTTCTTGAAGAGGATTCTATTCCTAGTGACTTATTGGTAAATTAATAATTATATAATAATATTTAACTTTGTTGCTTTATCAAAAATTTATTTTGCACTTTACCTTCGTTTTTATTTATTATTAACCATAATATTTGTTTTCAGATTCATCAATCAAAAGAAAATCTAGTTATAAAGCCCTCCTCGCCTATCTCATTGATGACTCCGAATGTTTCACACTTGAGAACGAGAGATCCAATTATGGGGTACCAAACAAGATTAGAAGAGGTAGCAATACTGCCATTAGAGCCACTAGACGACCTTTCTTTACTACTTCCTTTGAAGGATCATCACCAGAGTCAGTTGATTCTGGATTCGATGAATTTAAACAAGAAGTTAAACAAGAATATGATATGTACTCAGCTATTAGAAGAAACAACCATTCAGTCATCTTATCCGATTTTCACGACCAATATCAAGACAATGTGCCCGATGATGTCTGTTCAAGAAATGGAATCTATGAACATTCCAATGTGTACTCCAATGTGTCTACTCCCAATAATAGAATTATAAATTATGACGATGATATTATTTTTAATAGTTTAAATGATTTTGATTCTAAAGGTAGAGCTCCATATGTTTCTGTTGATCAAATTACCCAATTAGAATCTGATGATAGTTTATTAGAATTTTTTTTACCTTCCGTTTAGATTATTAGTATTTCTTATATTTTTTTAAAATATCTCAATAAACGTTATATCTTTTAAATTTATTTTAATAATGATCAAAGTACTATATTCCAAAAATCATTATCAGAATTAATTTTACACATTTGATTACACAATAAATCATTTAATATTTATATTTAACACATTGCTCATTTAGTTTGTTTAATTTTTTTT
>LM523158.1:1822556-1871033 GCA_000941615.1 Parastrongyloides trichosuri | reverse complement strand
AAACATTAATGATAAAACATAACATTTTTAATAATTGATATTATTTTGTATTTATTCAAAAAATAAAATTATGTTTTAAAATCATCAAAAATTGATTTTACCATAAGTTTAAATGAATAAAAAATTTTTGTATAAAATTAATTAAAAGAAAAATAAAACTTTTTTTAAAATAGAGGCAAAAAAAACTTTTTAGTGATAAGACTTTTATTAATATTTAATCTTATTATATATAAAAAATATATGAGATCAAAAAATGTCATTTTTTAATATGAATCATTTAAAAAACGATTCAGTATAATTAAAACAATAAAGATATATTAAATTGATTATAAATATTATTCAAAACAGATTTTTTTTTTTTACAAGTTCCTGGTGCAAATATATAAATATTATATAAAAATTAAGGTTTACTTTGATATGTGACACAAATATAAATTTTTAAATATTATATAAAAATGAAAAATGATATGATATTACAAAATATAATATTTAAAAATACTACCTTATTATCATATATTTTTTTGGTCTATAAAACAACCATATATATTATAAAAGTACAAGTATTAAATTGATTCTTTAATGATCGTTAGTATGTGAAGTTGGATTATCGGAAGAAATATTAATTCTTAAAGCAATTTGATTGACAAAATCAATGTTTCTATATCTAGTTTCATTATCTAAGTTTAAAAATAAATAATATTTTTCATCCTGTATATAATTTAATTGAAATATTGTATAAGGCAATTTAGAAAGTAAGAGAAATTCATATTGAGTGATATTTATTTCTCCTAAATATATTTGCCTTGAAACATTTCTGGTGTGATGATATAGTTTTGAAGCTACCTCTAATATTTTTGATAAAGAAAATTTTGTATAACATTGTGATAAGTTAATTTTTAAAGGAAATCCACTTTTTTTTGTTAACCAATATTGTAGTGTAGCATCTGTTATAGATAATGGAATATCATTATTTGATAGTTGAACTTGAAGTGATGATAAATTTGGTAATGATGTTAATAATTTATCATTAAGATACTTTTCTGTATTTCTACAAAATTCCATATTAAGTTTTTCACAGTTACTTCTTGTCAATAATTTATAAAAATATTCTGGATCAGTATATAATGGAGATAAGGTGAAATCAATATTACAAATTTCACTTAAGTCAATTCTTTTTTCAAGAAAACTCTTACACATTATTGTATCAAAATCAACATATAAAAATCGTAATGATTCATTGATAATATATTCCTTCATATATTCAATTATTTTATTATTAATAAGAATATTTTCACCTTCTATACTTTTTAATACTTTGATTTTACCACTTTTTCTACTTTTTTTGCTTAAACATACTTCATAATATTTATTTTTATTATTTTTTTCTATCCTTCCAAATCTAACTCTTCCTAATTTTATATTTTTATCATCATTACTGCATTTTCCAAGAATACTTATTTGATTAATAACTGGTCTTGATAAATATTTTGAATAATGGGTTATATTATGATAAAAAAATCTTGAAACTAATTTGCAATTTTCAATATCGTACCTTTTAAGGTATGAAAATATTTTGGTTAAACAATCATCCGGAATTTGATTTATCTTCATTGTACTTGCTTTCATTTTTTTGTAAATATTAATTAGTATAATATAAATATATGAGGTTATTATGTTTTAATAATTTCTAAAAATGATTAAAATGTTAATCAAACATATATATATATTTACAAATATCAATAATAATAGTAACATCCTTATCAAGGTAATATACTCGTAAATTAGGGAAATAAAAAATTTTAATTATATAAACTAATATTATAAATATATCTTTTTAATAAAAGAAAAGAATAATAAAATAATAAGTCATTATGATAAGCTTATCAATAAAATAAAATTTTTTTTTGAAAACTATATACATTTGAACGATGACGTCGAAAGGGGTTTTATATACCTTTTCCCATGATATATATATATGTATATATATACAAAAATAGTTTAGAAAATATTTTTAATTTATATTAATTTTATGATAAATCATTTTATTTTTTTTTNTTTTTTTTTAGGAGTTTTACGAATATTTAGATCAAATTGGTATTTAAAAAGATGTATTGTAAGGAATGTAAAAAATATTAATGAAGGAGTGATTCCATAATAAAACATAGGATCATATTTATATGAGGTCATTCGTGATGTTAAAAATGATAAGGAATATAATTATAACATATATATATATATATATATTTTTTTTATTAAATAAAAAAGTTTTATTTTAATACATTATTATTAAAATAATTATTAAATTATCCTGAGACAATAGAGAGATGTAAATTGATAATATAATCTTTAAAATATCAAATGTTTTTCCTTTAAGTATTATTATTATAGAAGGGAAATGATAAAGAAGTTTAATTGATCTAGAATCTTTTAAACTATGAATTGTCAAAGAAGAATGGCCGACTATGGAAACAGATAAAAATTTTTAGTGGATATCGTTTGCCGAAAGGATCTTTTATTATTAGATTTGGTGGTGAAAGAGATAATCCTTCATCCCTTAAAATAATATTATAAAATACATAAAAATTTAATCTTGTAATAAAAGATGAAGGAAGCTTTCAACATTTCGGAGACTCATATATTTTTTATATATCATTAATTGTTTTTATTAGAGTTTAGGAGTGGACAAGTTTTAAGAGAATTAGTATTGCCATAAAGAAAGTAAATAAGTATATATCTTTTTATAATGTATATGAGGAAATATAATAAAAGTTAATATTTTCATAGAAACAATAAAAAAAAAGTTTAAATATTAATAAAAATTATGGGTGGAATTAAGATTATAATTTTTAGAATGATTGACAAAATTTTAGTTATAAATAGAATGTAAAAAAAAAAATACTGGGAGGGAGGAATACAGTGAAGCGTAATGAAATTAGTTAAAATAATTACTCCAATTTTTGTTACTGGAAATGACAATAGAAAAATAAAAAGTAAAACTTGTACAGAATATTATCATTAAGGTTCTCTTATTTTAAAATAACGTATAGTATATATATCTTTTTAATTTGTTCATTAAAAATTTATACATAATAATAATATACCACATTGAAGAGAAAAGATGTGTTTAAGAAAAAAATGATGCCATTTAATGTGAGAATCTAAATTTTCCTGTAAAATATAATGTATAAAAGTATAAAAATAGCTAATAAATTTATTTATTATATTATAAAGAAAAAGAAAAATGTACATATGTCATGTTGGGTTTGGGGAATATTATGTTTATAGTGATTTAATTTTATTAATGTTTTAATGGACATGATTAAGAGGAGATTACGATAATGGATTTGAAGGCACAGAATATATATATAAAAATAGATAAATAACGTTTTATGAAAATGAGGTATATGATAGCATATGTGGGAGTGTTGGGTATGTATTTTTATTATAGGATAAAAGATATGAGTAATTTAGATATAAAAGATTTTATGATTACTTTTAAGTTGGTAATAAAAATTAAACCGAGTTTTGTCAAATACACAAGGCGCAAACATACCGACGCTCCTTTTTATTTATGTTCATTTTATTAATTATAGTAGTAGTCCTTGGTAATAGGTTGATGAGTGAAGGTGTTTTTATTTCAATATAGCAGCTGTATCTGTATTAGGGGTTAATAAAGTTTTGTCGGAATGTGTTAACTTTTTGCGTAATTAGTAATTAGTTACATTTATGTATAGCTTATTCTATATCTCCACAATTTCTACACCTGTAGGAGATTAGTCATAAAGGAGGAGCTTAATCGTTAGTGCCAATTAATCCAATAATCAAATTCATAAAAGGTTAGATCAATGTATTTGATTAAAAATTAAAATTAAAAGTATTCATAATCAGTGAAGTGAAAAAAATCATCTTATAAGAAATCAATTTGGACCAATACTATATAAGTGCTTTTTATCCCTTAACATTCCCTACCTTTACGTCACTGAGAATGAGGTGATGCAAGGGCATAGATATAATTTTAATTAATCTTATTTCTTCTAACATAAATATCAATTAGCGGCACCTTTTTCTTATCTTTTAATAATACATAATAATTTTCTTTAAAATTTATTTTAGAGGTATTAAAATACAGAGTNATATATATATATATATATATACATATAAAATTATTGAAATAATGAGTATTTTAACAATCAACAATAAAGAAGGATAATAAAAGAATGTACGGTAAGAATATTACACATATTTATGATATAAAAAAAAGGAGATAAATAATAAAAAGGGTATCAAAAATTTTGTGTTAAATTATAAAGATAAGGCAAAAAATGAAGAAATGTTAGGTAAATAAAAGAAATAGAATAAATTAGAAGATTTAATTATTTATATTTCATTTATTTTATGAATTATTTTCACTCCAACAACTTTTACAAAAGTTATTGTTAATAATAAATGACGTTACAAAATTAAGAATGTATAAAATTTTATTATAAAATTACCTACTTATGAATCATTTTATATATATAATTAATTAAAGGTAAGTCTACCGTATATAACTTGATGCCATCAATTTTTGATTGGCATTTTTTGATAATATTTAAAAGTTTGAAGTTGTTTCAAGATCTTGAGATGAGAGAATCTTATTCTTGAATGTGTTAAAGTGTGTGCTAACATCTGTTGTATTATATAAACTTCATGATCATGTTTAAAGGTATAAACAGGTGTAAACTATATTCACTACGAAATGTTTTGAGGGGATAACGGAAGTAAGATTATATAATGATAGGGTTATTATGAAGAATACAGAAAGCAGATGGAGAAGTTTAAACTGAGAAAATTGTTTAAAAATAGAATATGTGAATATTTTTAATATACCCCCTAAAACAGTAACAATCTATAGTTAAAAAATGTCATAATACAAATATTATTATGAAAATATATATTCTTTCATCGTAGTTAGGAAAGGGGTGGAAAGTATTTGATATTATAAAAGTAACTGATAAGAATATTATTGGATGAATGGAGATATTTAGGTGGCATCATTTATATAAATAATATTTAAGGATATTGAAGCTTGTCATTTAACGTTTATAACTTTTTTATTATGAAAAGTAACAAATTTTGGATAATAAAGATTGAAAAGAGAAAATTTTATATTTAAGGAAAAATAATTTTAGTGTTAAGAAAGGAATGTCTATATTGATGATTTCAAGAATCTTTGATGAGAAATGATGGAGAAGTGATATGATGTGATATGTATGAATACTACTTCTTAAAGATAATGAAAAGATTGAAGTGTAGAAGGGTGATGGAGTTGACAGAATAAAGTGTCTTGACAGTTTCGGTTGAGAGGTGTTGAAGAAATGTGATTCAAGGGGTGATTGTAGTGAGAATATATAGATATATTTATATATATTAATAAATATATATATATGGCTGGTGACATATTCTAAAGGAAGCTTATATATTTATAATAATAAAATTGTGTGGAGTATATAAGTAGTTAGAAAAAGAGCAATTTGATAACTAAAAATTTTTAAGTAGATTATGTGAATAGTAGATATGATGCATTGATTGGAAAAGAATTATATATATAGATATATATATATATAATATAATTTATTTACATTGTATTAATCTTCCTCTATAAACATAATTCTTCTAGGGGATGTAATGTATATACAATATATGTAACAATACGTCTTTAGAAAGAAACATTCCAGCTAATTTTCTCACATGCTTTAAAAACATACAAGATATTTAATTGCATAACTTCTACTTCAAAATTACACATTAATCAAATAATCCCTTGATGGGTAAGTGACATTAAGCCTTGTTATCTCAACAGAAACTTTGATTTGAAGGTTCTTCAACAATACACAATTAGTCAATCATATCAAAACTTTTTCATGTCAAATTATAAAATCATATTCCTTCCTAATTATTTCAATTCACTTATATGTGGAATATACATATCTAATAAAATAAATTACAATTTATATTCAGCAAAGGCTTTTTATTGGTAATACAGAACTTAGATGTATCGAGAAAAAATGATTAAAATAATGTGATTTTTTTTTACTATTATATGTATATTCCTATACGTCAAATGGACGCCAAATTTTTATTGGACCATTTACTTCTATGTCTTTTAATTTGCATTTCACTTTTTCAATAATTTTTATTTTTAAATCCAAAATCTTGTATAATCCTTCATCACTAATATTATTCATAAATGGTCTGGCATTAATAAGAACTTTAAGAACTAAAAATATATTAATAATAATTAATAGAATTTTATTAAATGTGCTTACGATCAGAATTAACTTGATCTCCTTCAAGTTCCAATTTCTTTAATCCATATGAAAATATTTTTCTTTTTCCTCGTCTCCATACTTTTTCAATGGAATCAACTTCAGACGGGTAAATTCGTAGAAGACAAAGTTTAACAGAGCGACATGACGCATCCACATCTTTTGTATGCTTTCTTATGGCAGCACCCATTTCTTTTGTAAATAATGGATTATAAATTTTATTTCCCCTTTGATTCATAGTTGAATAATTGATAATTGAAACAGCAATAATAAAAGTATAAATCTAAATGGTCATTATTTAAACGCCTTTATATACAATTTTCATCAAACGTAAATATTAGAAAAGCCATTATTTGATGAAACAAACAAATTTATTGATTCTTTCCTTAAAGCCATAAAGCAAATTGTTGTACATATCGTTAGATAATTAACTGTTATACTTATTTTAAGCAATATTTATAATAAAAACTCAACATACAAAAATTATATTTATTATTTTTAAAAAAAATCATGTTTAAAACCTAATAAACCTTGCCACAAAAAAAGATGTTAATTTGATTATTTTTTTAATAGATATTTTAATAATTTGATAAAATTAAAAGTAGTCAATTACAATAATCTCAAAAATACTTTAAAAAATGATAATTTGATCAAAGTATACACTATTAAAAAATTTTCGTTCAACTTTCCATTAACTTTTCAAAGACAGCTGGCTATATTAAGTACAATCATCAAGCTACATGTGACATTAAAAATTAAGACATCTTTAATGCTTTTCATTATTTCTTGAAGCTAAAAACGTAAGATCATCAAAATGCTTTGATTTTTTATTTATAAGGAGTTGTTTTAAAAGATATATATAAATAAATATTATCCTGTTTTAGGATAATAATTATCTTGCAATAAACTAACCATTAACTCATCGTAATTACTTATTTTTTCAATATATTTAATATTATGCCTAATTATTATTTAAACTTTATTAATTTCTTGATGAATATGGACATTCTAGCACTTATATTTATAAGTGGTTTTGCTCTAACAATACTATTACTAATTTTAATACTGTGTACAAATCCATTAAATCCTCGTCATAACGGAGTATATCATTTAGAGTGTCCATTTAATGAACAAAAAGTGAGGAAACAATACATGATTTTATCACCGAAAAAACCAATTAAAACTATTTCCTTAAATGTTACCTGTCCACCTGCAATAGAGAAACGTCAGAAGGATAACTTGCTTGTTGATGGCCATAATACTACACTTCCTGTTCCTAGATCAGCTAAAATCAGTGCTATATTAGAGTTTACAAAACATCAGGACTACAGTAAAGAATACTGTGATGGTATAAAAATTATTAAATCTGATAGAAGTTTTGTATAATATTATTTGAATTAATTATTTGTTGTATATAAAATTTAAATTCTTTTCTATAATGTTGATACTATTTTTTGAATATTAATATTAATTTTTAATTTTGTTAAAAGATAAAATATTTTATCATCATATTGCTATAAAAAATAATAAAAGATTTATGCTCAAATACTTGTATACAAAATTTCTTTTTATGATATTTTTGTTAAAGAAAGAAGTGTTATGTGATGATAAGAATAAACGTCTCTTCGGTTTGTACAAATTTATTGACGATGAATTTGCATTTTTTAAGAAACAAGAAGATACAGTAGAAGGATTAATTTTATTTTGGGTTCCTATTTTATTTGTTGAAGCTATAATAGCATTTGTGATAATATTAATTGGTTTTGAATACTTAACATATACTTTGTTTAATGAAGCCAAGCTTGATAAAAAAGCAATTCTGGAAGAAGGCAAAAAAAATGCCAAAAAAGAAAGCCGTGATGTTGAAACTGAAGAAGATTAATTCTTTTATTAATTATTCGTTGTATACTTTTTAATTGTCATATAATTTAAATTTTTTTCGAGTATGCATATTTCCAATAAAAAATATATACCTTTTGCATTTAACAGCAAGAAATATGTTATGGCTTTATTTCTTGTTACATAAAAGTCACGACATTTTCTACTATGAGTATTCAAGATAATAAAATTGAAGCAAAAATTGAAGCTACAAAACGTTTGACAAGATATAACATTAAATGTATAGAACAAGCTGAAGGTGTTCTTGAAAATTTAAGGAAATCGGAAGAATCCATTAAATATATAGATAGGAAAATTTTAGGATATATTCAATTGTGAGTTAATGACTAATATTCCTTGTATTAATTATTATAGAAACTTTGATGAAGGTAATAAAAATGATGGAAACATGGCTAACGTTCTTTATAATGAAAAAACCAAATTGAAGCAAAAACTTTCTCAGTTGTCCAAAGATTTGGAAGAACTTGATGAAGACTCTAAAATCATAATGATGGAGAAGGAAAATTTCGCACAAAAAGTGGATGAGGAGACAGAAGTAAATATTAAATTAACAAGTAAAATAGAAAAAGATTCAAATATTTTGGATGAGATCAAAAAAAAGATGACAAAAGTTGAAGAAATAAAAAGGAAAATGTTGGAGTTGAATAATCAAGCAAAATTTAATCAAGCTGAAGCACTTGTTACACTTCAGAATATGAGTATACTATTTTAACAATTTGTTGTATATATTTGTACTTAGAAGTTTAAATCAAATATTTTTTTTTAATAAGTTTGTGGACAACGAGTGTCTCCATGTATAAAACCAATATAACTACAATATTGAAATTATTGTTTTAAAAAAAACATATTGATAAAAAATTCATTAACAAAGAAATGAACATATTATAATAAAAATTTAAATTTGATAAAATAGTCATTATATATAAATATAATTAAAATTAATACAAAGGATATCTACTAATTAGCATGTATAAGTTTATGTACAAAAAAACTCTTTAACAAATATTTAATATAGATAATTAACGCTTTTTTTTCATCATATTGGCAATATTTCCCATATTTCCTAAGTTACCTAGACCACCCATTTGTTGCATCATATTTTGTAAGCCAGCCATTCCACCCATTTGCTGTAACATTCTTGGATCAATCATTTTAGACATTTGTTTATTAAGAGTCATCATTTGATTTGGATTCATATTCATTGGATTCATATCTCCACCTTTAAATAATCCTTTCATGGAACCCATCTTTTTAATTAATTCAGCAAATTTCTTGTATTGATTAATAAGTTCTACAACTTCTATTTCAGAAGTACCACTACCTTTTGCAACACGTGAAACGCGAGTATTTTCTTTCTGAAATAATTCACATGCTTTTGGATGATCTAATTCTCCATCAGCCATTGAATCCATCATTGTCATCATTCTTTTTAATCTATTCTGACTTTCTTGTTCATTCCCTTTACTTAAAAAGTCTGGACCAAATCCAGGAATCATTCCCATTATTTGATTAAAAGGCCCCATCTTTTGTATACTCTGAAATTGTTCATACATATCCCTGAGTGTAAATATTCCACCTTTAATTCTTTTTAATAATTCAGCATTATCTTGCATATTTGAAATTTCAGAAACTTTTTCAACCAAACCTTCTAAGTCACCCATTCCAAGTAATTTTGAAATAAATTGCTTTGGTTTAAAAGTTTCAAATTCGTCTATATGTTCTCCTGTACCAATGAAGATAACTGGACTTCCAGTTGCAGCTACAGCAGATAGGGCACCACCACCCTTTGCGTGTGAATCTAACTTTGTAATTATAACAGACCCTACATCAACAGTTTCGTGGAAAGCTTTTGCTTGTGCTTCTAATGCTTGACCAATTGAAGCATCCATCACAAATACTACATTATTTGGACTAACTGCATTAGAAACTTGAAGCATTTCTTCAAATAAAGAAGCTTCTTGTTTATGTCTACCAGATGTATCAACAATAATAATTTCAAATCCTTCCTTCTTAAATTTTTCAACACCTTCTCCGGCAATTACTACAGGATCCATTTCAGTATAACTTCCATAGAAAGGAATCCTTGCCTTTGTTGCATTTTGCTTAAGTTGATCAAAGGCACCAGCACGAAAAGTATCAGCGCAAACTAAACATGTTCTCCAACCTTTTTTTTGATAGTAATAAGCCATCTATAAGTTGGTAAAAATAAATAAAATTTAATAATAATTACCTTGGTACATGTTGTTGTTTTACCAGCTCCTTGAAGACCGACAAACATTATAACATTTGGTTTACCCTTTACAGGTACAAATGGTGTAACTCCAGGATCGACAAGTGCTAATAACTCTTGAAATACAGTTTTCTGAATAACACGTCTTTTATTAACACCTCCTTGAAGATCTTCATTATTAATTTTTTTCAAACAATTATCTTTTAATTTTTTTACTAATTTTATATTAACATCGGATTCAAGTAATGCAGAACATACTTCGTTAAGCATAACCTTTACTTCTTCCTCATTGATAACTGTAGCCTGTCCAAGTTTGCCAATAGCAACGCGAATACGACGACCCAAATCTGCCAAAACCATTTTGTTCTTTTTTTAATTAAAAAAAATATATAATCTATCTAATAAAATATAAGAATAATAATATTTACAGCAAAGTTTACTGTTGTAATGTGGGTGGATAAATTGAACACGTTACCCAATGTAAAAGCGCACTATTCCAAAGACAATCTGCATAAAAGGATGTATAACACGTGAAACTATAGGAATATTTCATTCTCAGGAATGCTTGTTATTGGAGAAGATTTGGTTTCTTTTGATAGATCTACACAAGCAACAGAATTTTTTTATGATAACACAGCCAAAAAGGTATTTTAAAAAATGAATAATTTCATTGGTATTTTTTTAGATTTGTACAGTCAGAGGTAATGGTGTTCTTGGTGTTACTATAAAAAGTCTTAAAAACAATGAGAATGATATATCATTCAGATTAGATGATAATGGTGTTGTTCTAAAAGTTAAAATGTCCCCTGATTCCAAATATGTATGCGCATTAAGAAATCCAACATATGTTGAAGTTATTGTATTACCTGACAATGATCTTTTAACAAAGCCTGATTGTTTTGAAATTTATCCCAAATTTAAAGGGTCAATTATTAATGATATTGAATGGATTAATAATAGTACAATACTTTTAATTATGGAAAAAGGTTTGGAACTAAGACAGATAAATTTTGATAGAAAAAAATCAAGTCTTCTAAAAAATATTTCAATTATTTCAGAATGGCATATGTATTTTGCTGAAGCTAAAATGATTGTTGCTGCAACTGGTCATAGTAAAAATAATCTTAATCCATTCATAATCACACATAATAATATTCAGAAATTGGCAATGTTTGATGTTGATTATGGATCATCAAAGAATTTAGAAACTCTGAATGCTGAAAATATACTTATAACTTATATTTATCAACAATTATACTGTGCGGTATTTCGTTTTACTGAAAAGGAATCCAATATTTATTTATATGAAATGTCAACTAAAACATCAGACATACCATTTTTAAAATATGTTCTAAAATATAATCATTTTGGAGCAGTAGCGTTGCATGTAATTGATAATGTTTTAATTTTACATTGTCAAGAAATAAAAAAATCATATTTATATGATATTGGAATTAATCCAAACGATAAGGATCAATATCCCGTTATTTCACAAATAATAAATGTTCATGAAATATTTAAAAATACATTTGATGAATGGACAAATTTTCCTTATTCTGATGCATGGATTACTTGTTATCCTAATATAATTATTGATGAAAGTTTTGCAATGGTTACGTCAATTCGACTTGACATATCCGATATTGTAGATTCTTTTGAAAATAAAATGGATTACATACGGTTTTATTTAAATAGGAATGCTCCACATAATTCATTACTTGAAAATATTTGTGATTTGACTTTTAAGAATACATTTACATTAAATAATTTTACAGAAATTTTTGGTTGGTTTTTTTCACCACAGGCAGAAGAACCATTTAGGAAAGTAGAAATCAAACAAATAAATATAGCACATTTTATTTTGAATCCATTATTAGAAAAAGATTTTGATAAAAAATTTTTAATTAATATTGCCCTTGAAGCACTTCATATTTCTAATGAAAATGGAATTCCAATAAACCTTTATTTTGCTGACGTTTTGGTATCAATTTTAATTAAGGCAAAAGATTTTAGTCGCCTCGAGCAGCTGATACAATATAAAGTCATTCCCGATACTAAAGCCTTTGCATTTGATTTTGTATCTCTGGAAAATGAATATCCACCTTTGGCTCAATTAGCAATGGATATATTAGCAAGAATATCAAAAACACCAGAACCAATTGCCGAAATATTGATAAATAAAGGAAGATTGGTAGAAGCATTAAAATATATGGAATTACATGATACTGACAAAATAAATATTATAAAAGTAATTGATGCAGCAATTCAAAGTGATAACACACAATTAAAATATGCCATATCACAATATTTTTCTACAAAAAAGGTTCAATATTTAAATGGAGAGATGGCAGAAACAGTTAATGAATTATTAAATAAATTAGATAGTTTGTTTATTGATGAAAACATTAATGAAACAACGGAAAATATAATAACCGATAATACGCATTGATTATATATTTGAAAATAAAATGAAACTTCATATTAATTTCTAAAAGTACATGATGCAATTACAACGAAACCTATCATTCCTATAAATATAAACATTATCACGTCAACTGAATTTAGTTGTGTCTTTAAATGTTTAGAACATTCATCTTTATCCACGTATGAAGAATATATTCTTGAATTTAACCCTGTTATGTTATTTTCTTGTAAATTTATTACAATTTTGTTTTCACTAAAAAATTATAAAATTAAATTTGATAAACATACATATTTTTATTTAATTTTATTAAAGTTGATTTATTATTATAATTAATTAATATCTCAGAATTATTAATTTTATTTGCTTGAAGAGAACGCAAATGTAGTTCATTTTGAGGTATGGAAAATAAATCATATATAAAAATTGATATAATAGTTAAAAAAACAAAATATATTTTTGTATTCATAGATTTTTAATCTTTATAAATGATTCATTTTCATTAATTTTATACATAATAATTTAATTATTGACCTTTTACAAATTTCTGAATATACATCAACAATATAAATTTAGCAACCTTAAATTACTAAGTGCATCTCTTCCGGATGCATAATTTTTTTTCTTATCATTGGGATTCCGTATACAAATTTTTATAATATTAGATTCATACAACACGTCAGTAATTTTTATTATAAACTTGTCATATTGTGAATTTTTACTAATCAATCATTATTTAATTATCTTACCATTAATGTAATAAAATATTAAACTTACCAATATAATTAATTTTTAATTACCATTATTTTTAGATCAAACATCATCAGTACTAAAAATGATATCAAAATTAGAGTTAAATTATATGCTTCATTCATATGATAATTTCCTATTTGATGCTGATGGTGTTTTGTGGCTAGGAAACAATCCAATCCCTGGTGCAATCGATTTTATTAATCTGTTGATAAGTCACAATAAAAATGTATATCTTATCTCAAATAATTCTACTAAAACAATTGAAGATTATGGGAAAAAATTAATAAAATTAGGATTTGGAAATATTCCTTTAAAAAATGTTTACACCCCAGCTATTGTGGGAGCTGATTATATTGTAAGAAATAGAAAAAATACTAATCCAGTCTACTTAATTGGAACAAAAGGACTCTCTAAAACACTGAAAGATGCCGGAATTGATTCAATAGGTATAGGAGAGGATCATTTTGGAAAATACACAAATACAGATTTTTTAGAAGAAATAATACTTGAAAAACCAGTATCTGCTGTTGTTGTTTCATACGATAATCATTTTAGTTACACAAAAATGATGAAGGCTGCAAACTATTTACTAAATGATGATGTTTTATTTATAGTTACAAATGAAGATAAAACTTTTCCTGGTCCAAATCCTGCTGTCCGTATTCCTGGAAGTGGTTCAATGGCTGCTGCTGTAGTTGCTTGTGCTCCAAAATCCCCAGTTGTTATTGGAAAACCACATACAGCAATTTTTGAGTACATGAAAAATCATGTTCATATTGAGAAGGATAAAACAATTATGTTTGGTGATAGATTAGATACCGATATTGCTTTTGCATATAATAATGGTATTAAATCTTGTCTTGTTGAGACTGGAATTCATAAACTCTCTGATGTTGAAAATTTACCAAAAGAGATAAGTAATCGTGAATCTTTAATTCCTCATTATATTATTTCAAGTTTTCAAACATTACTTTTGTAAACAAATTTTATTGTTAATTAGATAATAAATATTTTTTAACAATTATATCATTTTTTTCTTACAACGTTTTTCTTTCTATGTGTTAGTAAACTTTTTGGTATTTCGTTTATGATATTTTATTCTTGTTGTACTAAAAAATACTTTTGATCAATTTTTTTAATAATTTAATTTAATTATTTATTATTATAGATTATAAAAAATACGATGTCTGACCAACAAAGTTCAGACAATAAGCCAAAAATACAATTTAATCCAAATGCTCCATCATTTGTACCAAATTTGAATGCACCAGTATTTGTCCCTGGTCGGCCATTTGTTTATCAACCTCCACAGTCTTTCAATCAACCTCCACCAGAACCAAAGATTGATGAAGTTGTTACTTCAATAAAGGAAATAGTTGATGTTGCTCCGATGAAAGAAACAATTGATGTTGTTCCTCCACCACAAATAGAAGATAAAGAAAAAGAGGAGAAAGTAACTAAAGAAAAAGAAGCTGAGATTGCAGCATTATCAAGTAAATTTAAAAGAGCGGTTTATGTTAAAGGTAATTTATTGATAAAATTAATTTTAATAAATAAATGTTAAGATGGTACCCGAAAAGAAACAATTAATATCGTTTTTATTGGTCATGTTGATGCAGGAAAATCGACCATTGGAGGACAGCTAATGTATCTTACCGGAATGGTTGATAAAAGGACACTGGAAAAATATGAAAAAGAAGCTAAAGATAAAGGAAGAGAATCTTGGTACTTATCGTGGGCCTTAGATACTAATGAAGAAGAACGTGAAAAAGGAAAAACAGTTGAATGTGGAAGAGCATTCTTTGAAACAGAAAAAAGACACTTTACAATTTTAGATGCTCCTGGCCATAAATCTTTTGTTCCTAACATGATTAGTGGTGCAACCCAAGCTGATCTTGCAGTTTTAGTAATTTCTGCACGAAAAGGTGAATTTGAAACTGGATTTGATCGCGGTGGTCAAACAAGAGAACATGCTATGCTTGTTAAAACTGCTGGAGTAAAACATTTAATTATTTTGGTTAATAAGATGGATGATGTAACTGTAAAATGGTCACAAGATCGTTATAATGAAATTTATGATAAGTTAACTCCATATTTAAGAAAATTAGGATTTAACCCAAAAACTGATATCACTTATATTCCTGTATCTGGCTTAACTGGTGCATTTATGAAAGATAGGCCAGCAGGTAATCCTTGTGAGTGGTATACAGGACCATGTTTCTTAGATTATATTGACAATATTCTTCCTGATATTCAAAGGGATTATGATGGACCATCACGCTGTTTGATTGTTGATAAATTTAGTGATATGGGTACAATGATTATAGGAAAGATGGAATCAGGAGTTATTTCTAAAGGACAAAGTATGGTATTAATGCCAAATAAAACTCCTGTTCAAATATTACAATGTTTAAGTGATGATATAGAAACTGATATGGTTGTCTCTGGAAATAATGTTAAATTAAAATTAAAAGGTGTTGAAGAAAATGATGTACTTCCCGGTTTTGTTATTTGTTCTCCAGATTCATTATGTGCTACTGGAAGAATATTTGATGCTGAAGTTGTTATTTTGGAACATAAATCAATTATTGCACCAGGATATTCGTGTGTACTTCATATACATTCTGCAGTTGAAGAAGTTACAGTTAAAAACGTGATTTGTACAATTAATAAAAAGACTGGAGCTAAAGAAAGAGCTCGATTTGTTCGACAAGATGAAAAAGCTATTATTCGTTTTGAAGCATCAGAATCATTTTGTATGGAGACATTTAAAAATTTCCCTCAAATGGGTCGATTTACATTGCGTGATGAAGGTAAATCTATTGCTATTGGAAAGATTGTCAAAGTTGTTGAATAATTTTATTAATTTTTGTTGCTTTTAAATGAGTTATATGAAAGTCAATTTAAATTGTTTGTTTTATTTTATAGGAAAATTTTTTTTTTAATACCATTGTTTTAATCAATTTAATATCTTTTTACATTTAATTTTTTATATTTAAATTTATTTAGATGTCAGAAGAGGTAAGAGAACCTAAATATAAAGCACCACCAGGTAAGGACCCAAAATGGTGGGATATTTCAACATTTGAACGTGAAGATAACAAGCATGGTCTTGTATGTGAATCTTCTTTTGCTACAATTTTTCCAAAATATCGTGAAAAGTATATCAAAGAATGTTGGCCTTTGTTGGAACAAGAACTTGATAAACATTTTATTAAAGCTGATCTCGATTTAATTGAAGGTACAATGACCGTCAGAACTACGCGTAAAACATGGGACCCATATATGCTTTTCAAATGTCGTGATTTAATAAATCTTTTGGCTAGAAGTGTTCCATATGAAAATGCTGTAAAAATTCTTCAAGATGATATATTTTGTGACATTATTAAAATATCTTCCATGGTTCCAAATAAAGAAAGATTTGTCAAACGTAGAGCACGTTTGGTGGGAAATAATGGAGCTACATTGAAAGCAATGGAATTATTGACAGAATGTTATATTTTAATACAAGGAGGAACAGTTGCAGCAATTGGATCTGTTCAAGGATTAAAAGAAGTCCGACAAATTGTTGAAGAATGTATGAGAAATATTCACCCAATTTTTAATATCAAAACACTTATGATAAAAAAAGAACTTATGAAGGATGAGAAATTAAAAAATGAAAGTTGGGATAGATTTTTGCCAAAATTCAAGAAGAAGGTTCAATCTTCAAGTACAACGAATGCTATTAAGAAGAAGAAAGCAAAGAAATGGAAGAAGAAGGGAGAATATACTCCGTTCCCACCAGAACAACAACCCTCTAAGATTGATAAAATGCTTGAGTCTGGAGAATATTTTTTGAAAAATAGAAAAAAGTAATTTCTTTATATTTTTGTTTCTATTTTTTTTTAATAAAGTTAAATTAAATGAGATTTATAAAAAAAAAATTAAGCAACTCGGTAAATAATATGGACACCTGAATCAGTTTCAACAATATCTGATAACTCTCCAATCTTCAATGCATAACTTGCATTTTCAAAAGGTTTTTCCATTTGGTTTCTTTTAAAGAACCCAAGATCACCCTTTCTTTTAGCTGAAGAGCAATCACTAAATTCTTCGGCTAATTTCATAAATGTCTCAAATTTTTTGGATGATTCTTCAATTTCTTCTCTATACTTTTTTAAAATTTCAGTAGCTTCATCCTTAGTTCTCGTAATTTTTTCTGTTCTCCAAGAAGAGGGACGTCGGGAGTCTTTATGCTTTACAAGTAAATGATAACAATGAACAGATATTGGATCCGAAGATGAAGATGTCCCTGCAGACTCAGCTGTAGGTCTTTCCCATTGACTTTGTCCAGTATTTCTATTAATATAATATTCACGACCTAAAAATATCAAATATTATTAGCTCTTATTTTGTCAATTTTAATACCTCTAGAAGCACTTATTCGCTTTTCCCATCCTTTTGGTAATGGTGATACAGCAGCTCCTTCATTATTTTTCTGTCTCTTTTTTATTGGTTCATCTGACATTTTATTTGATTATGAAGTTGATTAAACTTAACTATTAATTAGTAGATAAAAAATATGCTATGTAAATACTGCTTTATACATTTATATATATTGGAAAGATGTGTTCAAAATTCGTTGAAAGACATTTCCATAATTCTATTATTTCACACGAAAATTTACTTTCATTAATTAATTGTGATATAAATTGTTAAAAATTTAAAACATAATATTTTTAAATATTATATTTCATTATATAATTAGAATTAATATTTGTTATTTTTAGGTTAAATAACAATTCAATGGAGGATACATTTTTTAGTAAGCCTGAGATTTATGAAGAACCAGTGAAGAAATTACCTGTTTCAGGAAAGAAGAATTATTTGGTTACTTCAGCACTCCCATATGTAAATAATGTTCCTCATTTAGGAAATATTATTGGATGTGTATTGAGTGCAGATGTCTTTGTTCGTTTCTGCAATATTAAAGGTATTAATTGCCTTTATATTTGTGGTACCGATGAATATGGTACTGCTACAGAGGTTAAAGCTCTACAAGAGAATATGACACCAAATGAAATTTGTTCCAAATATCATGAAATGCATAAACAAATATATGAATGGTTTAATATTAAGTTTGACAATTTTGGAAGAACATCAACAAAAGATCAAACTGAGGTTACACATGAAATATTTCATAAATTAAATAACAATGGATTCATTGAAAGTCAAGATGTTGATCAATTACATTGTTCTTCTTGTAATATGTTTCTGGCTGATAGGTACGTTAATGGAATATGCCCTTTATGTAAGTATGACGATGCCAGAGGTGATCAATGTGATAGTTGTGGCAAATTAATTAATGCTATCGAATTAAAAGAACCAAAATGTTTACTTTGTAAAGGAACTCCACTGTCGAAGAAATCTAAGCATTTATTTTTATGTTTAGATAAATTATCTTCTGAAGTTTATGATAACTTAAAGAAGTCATTAGACAAAGAAGATAATCACTGGAGTAATAATGCTGTTGCAATCGCTAAATCGTGGTTAAAAACAGGACTTGAAAAAAGATGTATTACTAGAGATCTTAAGTGGGGTGTTAAAGTTCCTCTTGAGGGTTTTGAGGATAAAGTTTTTTATGTTTGGTTTGATGCCCCAATTGGTTATATGTCAATAACAAAACAATATCTTGGTGATGATTACTTGAAATGGTGGAAAAATTCAAAGGATGTTGAATTATTTAATTTTTTGGGCAAAGATAATGTGGCATTTCATAGTATTATGTTCCCCGCAACATTAATTGGTACAAGGGATAAATACACTATTGTTAATCATATTAGTGCAACCGAATATTTCAACTACGAAGATCAAAAATTTTCCAAGTCTCGTGGAGTTGGAGTATTTGGAGATGCTGCTGCTGAAACAGGTATCCCTGCGGATGTTTGGAGATTTTATCTTTTATATATGAGACCGGAATCTTCTGATACATACTTTTCTTGGGATGATTTTGCAAATAAGATTAATTCAGAACTTTTGAGTAATCTTGGCAACTTTTGCAACAGAGCTCTTTCATTTCTGGAAAATAATTATAATGGAGTAGTCCAGAAAATTACTCTTAATAATGAAGATAATGAATTATTATTAGGGATTGCAAAAGATTTAGAAGAATACGAAAAACATTTAACTGACATTAAACTTCGTGATGGTCTTCTTAAAATTCTTTCACTTTCAAGAAGAGGAAATCAATATATGCAAAATAATGCTCCATGGGTATTAAAAAAGGGAACAGATGAAGAGCAACGTAGAGCAGGATCGGTTATTGGGTTATCAGTAAATTTGGTATATCTTATATCAGTTGCTCTATATCCTTACATGCCTAAAATAAGTGAAGAAATAAGAAATCAATGTAATAAGAGGGAACTTATTATGCTTCCAAAAAATTTAATTTGTGTTCTTGAACCAGGACATAAGATTAATTATGTAAGTTTGTATAATATTTGGAATAATATAAACCATATATATTATACCAAATTATCTCAAAACTTCTTTTGAAGAAAGGAAGTGATTTATGGTATAGAAAAATGAGAAATTTGTTCTTACGCTTTAGATCGTCCTTTAATTCTATTAAGGCAATATATCAAATTTTTATTTTAATATTAATACTTTTATTTTTAGTCAGCACCACTTTTTGCAAAATTAGAAGCTAAAGATATTGCATCATTCAAAGCTCGATTTGGATCAATGACAAATTTAAAGACGGAAGGAAATGGTAAAATAAAGAAAAATAATAAAGAAGATAACAAGAAAAAAGGAGAAAAAAAAATGCAATCAAATGTTCAAAATACAGAAAATTTTTATCCAAAAGCTCAAGGAAACGTTAAGAATATTGAAAATGGAATGACCTGTCTTGAAGAAGCATTTAATATTGCAGGAAAAGCATTTGAAAATCAACAACTTGCTAAACTTGCTGAAGATAAAAAATCTTTGACTTTAGAAGTTGAGAAATTATTGAACCAATTAAAAGAAGAAGAAATTAAGGGTGGAATCAAACAAATTGAAATTCCATCAGATGTGAAAGTAACTGTACCAGAAAAAGTTGTTAAGGTTGCCGAAAAAAAAGTTTCATTATCAAAGAATGAGAAGAAAGAAAAATCAGCTAATAGTGGCAATAAGAAACCAGTTACTATTGATGATACAATTGACATTGGAAGATTGGATTTAAGAGTTGGTAAAATAATTGATTGCAAAAGGCATCCTGATGCTGATGCACTTTATCTCGAAACAATTGATTTAGGTGAAGAAAAGCCAAGAACAGTTATTTCTGGTTTAGTTAAATTTGTTCCTATTGAAGAAATGCAAAATAGATTAGTTGTTTGTCTTTGTAATCTCAAACCAGCAAAAATGAGAGGAATTGAATCACAAGCAATGGTTATGTGTGCTTCAACGCCAGATAAAGTTGAAATTTTGGAAGTTGATCCATCTTGTAAACCTGGACAAAGAATTATTTGTGGAAGTTATGAACCAAGACCAGATGCTGTTCTTAATCCAAAGAAAAAAATTTGGGAACAAATAGCTCCAGATTTAAAGGTCAATAGTGAAGGAAAAGCTACATATAAAGGAGAATTAATTTTAATTAACGGTGAAAATCCAATGATAGCTCCAACACTTAGAAATGTTAATGTTAAATAACTTTATTTTAAATTCAATTTAAATTGTTATTATGAAATAATTTATATCATATATTTTAAATTTTTTTNTTTTTTTATTTGAGGTTAATATTCCTTATGATATTATTTAATACTTACATATTCCTTTATATATATATATATTTTAGATATGGCAAAAAAAGAATTAAAAAAGAAAAGGGTAGGCTTAAAAAAGTCAAACGGACAATTTCAAGATGAAAGATTTAATTCGGTAACAACTGATCCGAGATTCAATGAAATGAAAATATCTGAGAAAAAACTTAAGGTAGATGATCGTTTCAAATCAATGTTTACGGACAAGAAATTTTCAACAAAAGCTTCTTTAGATAAATATGGTAGAAAATTAGATTTCTTAGATGAAACAGATGTAACAAAGTATTATGATCTTGCTGAATCAGATGATAATGATGATACTCTCCAAATAAAATTAGATTTAGCTCGTGGTGATGGTAATTTATCTTCTTCTGATTCCGATGAAAGTGATGAAGAAGAGGTAGAAATTGTCAATAATGACGAAGAACGTGAAGACTGGCAAGATTATGATAAAGATGCTGAAACTGTTGAATGGGAAAGTAAACGTTTGGCTGTATGTAATATGGATTGGGATCGCGTTAAATCAGACGATTTATACGTACTTTTGAATTCATTTAAACCATTAAATGGTAAAATATTATCAGTTGAAATATATTTATCTGATATTGGTGAATCAAAACTTGAGGAAGAAAGTGAAAAAGGTCCCCAAATTGATAGAATTAAAAGCAATTCAAAATTAACAGAACAAGAAATTAATGAAGCAATAAGAGAATATCAAATTGGAAGATTAAAGTATTATTATGGTGTTGTAACATGTGATAGTATCCCCACAGCAGGGGTACTTTACGATTCTTGCGATGGAATAGAATTTGAAAATAGTGGTTGTAGAGTAGATCTTAGATTTATTCCGGATGATATGGAATTTGATAATAATAGACTTAAGGAAAGAGTTACAAATGATGATATGATTAATACAAAGTATAAACCAAAAACATTTCAAACAAAAGCGTTGTCATCAAGTACAGCCAAACTTACATGGGATGAAGTTGATCCAGATAGAATTAAATCAACAAAAGATGCATTCAAAGATGGTGCTAATTTAGATGCTTATAGTAGTTTAATTGCACCTCCAAGTGACAGTGAAGATGAAGAATGTGGTCAAGAAAAACTTAACCTTTTATTAGGAAAACCTTCTTTAAATAATGATGAAGAGGAAATGGGTGTTGAATGGGATGGAGAAGAAGAGGATGAAGAAAGTAATGGATTCTTTAAGAATAATGAAGAAGATGAAAAAAACAATGTTAAAGAAGATGAGACTGAAACAAAGAGTGCTTTTGAAAAATATCTTGAAAAGAGAAAAGAAAAGAAAAAGGAACGTAAACGTATTACAAAGGAATTAAAACGTCAATCAAGATTGGAGAAACAAAATCTTGCTGAAGAAGATAGAGAAAAAGTTAAAGATATTAAGAAAGTAAAAGATATTAAATCCAACAAAATATCTGAATTACCAGTTGATTTGGAAGATTCCAGATTTTCAGCGTTGTTTACAAATAGTGCTTTTGCAATTGATAAAACATCTTCACTCTATAAAGGACAAACATTAGCTGATAAGCAAGTTGAAATGAAAATTAAAAAAAGGAAATTAGTTGAAAAAGTTGAAGAAAAAGAAACAAATGAGGAAGAACAATTAATTAAGAAATTAAAAAAAAAGATTTCCAAATGTTAGTCTATTTATATACTATTTTTGTATTTTTATTGTTAAATTCTTTGTTATTTTATTAAAATAAAATTGTTTTAAATTAAGTTTTACAACACATGATTAACTTTTTTTGATGATAATTTAACATAAACGTTTTTCCAATGGCGGCGTAATTTTATTTTTAAGATATTCAATTGTTTAATTAAAATTTATTTGAATTCCTTTATCTATACTAATGTCTTCTAATTTAATAACCAATTATTTTACTTCAAAAAATACGTCAAAAAAACGCCCACGCTTGGAAGAAACTAATGAAGATAAGGATACAATTATTACTAAAAATAAGAAACGAGTCTTTTATGATACTGATAAAAACCAACAAAGATTGGACTTTGGTCAACGAAATATCGGTCCCGTGTACTGTAGAGCATGTGATACAATGTATGAACAAACAAATCCAGAGGATGTAAAAGCACATGAAAAATATCATAATAGACATACAACATTGGATAGTTTTAAAGTTACATTGAAACAAATAAATAATTGGAAAAAGTTAATATATCTTTTGAAAATAAATAATTAATCTTATTTGTTTATAGATTACATTTATTTAAAGAATATGATGGAAAATTGTTTTTTCACATTAAAAAATCTTCAAGATCTACTTTAATTAATAAGATAGAAGAAATACTCAAAAATACTTTAAATAATGAGTTGGGAAATGAAGTAAAAAACCCATGGGGTACAAAAATTTCACGTGAGGGATATGCGTATATACATAAGGTATCTGATAAAATTTTTTTCATAGGAGGGATATCATTTGTAGAATATTTGAAGGAGGCTAAAAATTGTAGCAATAAAGTGGTAAGTTTACATGACAACAAGAAAAATTCTAACATTAGGTATTTCTTTTATGTTCTGCTAACTAATTTATTTGAATATTATTTTCAATCTGAATTCTGTCTATTTTTAATTAACTTATCCCTGTACGTGTTTACTTCATGCATATGGAAAAATTCATTCTTATAAAAATAAAAAACATAAAAACTTCATTATTTATGTTTTTTATTTATTAATGAGATGAAAATACTCATTTTTCAAACATTTTTAATAATTTGTTTTAGGTAGCTAAAGGTAATTTTCTCGGATTATATTTTATTTGGATACATCCTCTTATTCGAAGAAGAAAAATAGGTACAGAATTATTGGATGTGATAAGAGAAATTCATATACCATCTATTAATTTTACTAAACGTCATATTTTAATAGATCATTCAACAGAGGATTTTAAAAATTTTATTTCATCATATACTAATATGCATATCTCTGAAATTTTATTATTTACAGCTTTATAAACTTTGTATAATTGTAATTTTAGAATATATATATTAATGTACATAAAATGAAAAGATATCTTCAGATTCTAACATTAAACTTTTCATTGCAATGCAATCAAAATAATAATTTTATTCTCTAAAATATATATAATTATGATGTATATAAAAATTAATGAAGACTCTATTAATATTATATTTTTTAAACTATATAGCTTGACAAATTGAGCGTGGAATTCAATTAATTAAAAGCAACTGTATTTTAATATATTTTTTCGTATGCATCATTATTTGAAGACTAGAATATTTAAGTACATTAATATATATTAATTGTATTATTCATACTTATTTTTGCTATCAAGTTATATTTATTTCATATGCTTTTATATGTTTTATTATTAATGTTTATGATATTGAGACAAAAATATTTTTTTTNTTTTTTTTAGATTTATAATGGGTGCTTCTTTATGTAAAGGAGATAAAGTTGAAGATGAAAAATTAGCAGTTCATCAGGCTATTGAAGCAGATATAAAAATTGAGAAACAAAAAGAACGAAAACGTTTAAAAATTCTTCTTCTTGGTAATTCATATTTGTCTTCTTTTAAAATTTAATTTTCTAGGAAGTGGAGATAGTGGAAAATCAACAATTGCTAAACAAATGAGGTAAAATATTAAAATTTTTCATTCAATATATATTTTTGTTTAGAATTATCCATTCAACTGGATTTAATGATACTGAAGCATTAAATTATAGTTTTATGATAAAACATAATGTCATTACTTCGTTACATTACTATGCACTTGCCATTTTAAATAACAATATTGATGTTACCAACGATGAAAATGATTTATTTAATCAATTTTTAAGGAATCCAAATAAGTTAGCTGATGAAGACGATGCTGACCAAATATCATTGATAAAAAAATTTATGAATTTTAAATGCTTTAAAGAAGTTGATAAATTAAGTGGAACTTTTTATTCACCTGATAATACTGATTATTTATTCTCTAATATTAACAGAATATTAGCACCTGGATATATACCAACTGCTCAAGATATAGTTCAAGTACGTGCCGCAACAACTGGTGTTCACGAGATACGTTTTGACTTTAAAAATTTTACTATAAGGCATGTTGTTAAAAATTTCATATTTATTAAAAAATAATTTAGACTTATTGATGTTGGTGGTCAAAAAACTGAAAGAAGAAAATGGATCCATAGTTTTGAAGGTGTTACAGCTATCCTTTTTGTTGTTTCATTAGCTGGTTTTGATCAAACTTTAGAAGAGGATGATCAGATAAATCGTTTAGAGGATAGTGTAGAATTATTTTATAGTATTTGGTCTAATGAATTCCTTTTAAAAAGTAATATAATTCTTTTCATGAATAAAAAAGATTTATTTGAAAAGAAACTTCATAAAGTTAAATTTAAGGATTTTTATAATGGTTATACAGGAGAAAATAATTTTGAAGAATGCTCTAAGTATATTGAGAATATGTTTTTAAAAGTAAGCTTTTAATTATAAGAAAAATTATAAAATTTTTTTTAGGATATTCCCCCAAAGGGACGTCAAGTTTATTCACATTTTACAAATGCAACAGATACTGAAAACATTAATCTTATGTTTGCTGCAGCGTGTGACATAATACTTCAGAATAATCTTTCTCAAGCTGGAATGCAATAACAATGTATTGTATAATTGTTAAAAATAATTTTTTNTTTTTTATTAAATATGTATATATTTTAATTATTATAAATATAATTACATTAATATAATTGTACAAGTTTAAAAATCTTGATTTTTTATATTCAAACAGGCCGAGGTTAAACTTAGAAAACGAGTTTCCGATTTTGATTATAAAGATTATTCAGTTTTATTAATTTATTCCTTTGACCCATATCTAAAAATATTTGTTTTAAACATTTAGAGGGTTAAGGTGTTAAACTCATGGTAAATTTTCCTTTTTTGGTTATTTTTTTATTATTCAATTCAATAATATTATAGATACAATATGATAAAATATTGTCTATTTAATCTATTTCAATTGAAAAATGGATATATTTGTTTAATTTAAAGAAACTTTCCATTTTAATATCTTTATAATCCTTACTCAACTTTTATTTTTCAAATACAAATAGGTATTCTTATATCCGCAATTGTATTTTATTCTCTTCTTATCATCCTTCCCCTTGTCAGGTCAGTCACGTTCAACGGTATTTTAAAAGTCTCTAATTGGATATGAAGATACTTATAAGAAGAAGTAGATTGTTTATTTGAAAGTTGGATGGACCATTTAATAATTATATTCTTATTTGATAGGATATAGGAGTTTTTAATAAGAGGTTGGATTATTAATGTTATATCACGTTTAAACTTTTATAATTTAAAATTTACATAAATTTTATTTATAGATAATTTTATAAAATTTGGAGGATGAAAAGAATTATTCTTCTACTAATATCATTTATAAATATATTGATAGCTTCTAAAAGAGAAATTAATGAAGGCCATTGTCCTTTGGTATTTAATGTTAGAAAAATAAATAGTAATGATGAAACAAAAATAGATTCATATTTTATTAAGTAAGTTTTCAACAAAATGAATTAAGTTAGAATATATATTTTTTTTTTTATTTTTTAGTTTTAATGTATCGTCAATAAATGATTGTGCAATATTTTGTGCTCAAAGGCATTTTTGTAGGACAGCTGATTATGATCCCATTCAAAATAGTTGTTCAATATCATATACTCAAACATTAAATTGTTATACCAATTATGAAAGATTTTCATCCTATATCATTGAATCGATGAAGGCAAAAAATTTTATATATAGAATTACGTGTGCCAATTATTGTGACTCAAAATTTAATTCAAATCCTCATTCAAGTGAAAGAACACAAGAACATAAGAATGTTATTAATTCTATTCATGGTAATGAAGAGTTTGGGAAGTATATTCATCAAGTACCTAAAATTATTATAGAGTTACAAAGAAAACTGGGTGGTGATACTGAAATTCATACCCAATTAATTCCAGTTGAAAGAAAAGTGGAGGAGAAAATTAGAGAAATTAAACATAATAATGGTAGTTTAACAAGACAGGTTCAGAAGGTAGAAACAGAAGTGAAAGAAGTAAAAGGTCAATTAATAAAGATAGGGGAAAATGATGATGATGACGTTATTAAGAAGACTAAGGGGATAATCGAATATGTTGAAAAAAATAATAATAAAGAAGTTAATGTTATTACAGATGATTTATCAAAAAGCTTTAACGAAAATATTGTTAATAAATTGCCATCATTTAAAAATTTTAGAATTGTTTCAGGTGATGTCCCATTACCAATTCAAAGAGCACCAACAATGAAGGGAGTTAAAACACAAGTGAGAGGAGACACCATAACATACGATTTACCAAATGAACCAGTTGTAGTTAATGGAAGAGTTATAGGATATGAAGAAAAAATTGATAAAGATGGGAATGCAGTTGAAGTATTTTATAATAGTAAAGAATATAATTCCCATGAATTTATGTATTCAAGTAAGGAAAATATTGACACTGATAATGCTGTTGAGTATTGTTATAAAGTATTAAATCAACAAGAATTGATGTATGCAGGTTACAAAAGAATTGAAAATATTTCATTAAATGAATGCAGATGTGCTTGTGCAGAATCATGGCTTGTTATGAAGGAACCAATATGCCAAAGTATTCAATATTTCAAAGATACTTCAATATGCGTTCTAAATAAAGGTGATCATCATGGAAAATATGATCTTGTTTATAATCCAAATACTATTTACTATCATACATCCTGTACGAGAGAAGGTAAATTTTATTTAATTATACTTTTAATTAACATTATTTTTTTNTTTTTTTAGTTTTTCTTTCAACAGTCAAATCTATTTGTGATTTTTCAATAGGATCACCTAAAAATACAATTAAACCTGCTCCTATATCTAAAACTACTACTATTAATAGGAATGTTTTATCAGATAAAATTACAAAAGAAATGGTCAATTCTAAAATTATGTCATCTGAAAAAACATCGAAGGATTGTTTTGAAGTAATTCCAGGTTACAATATGATTGGTGTAGCTGGTGGTTTAGAAAATAATGTAACACTTGAGGAATGTAAATGCTTTTGTGCTCATGGAAAATCACTAAAACGTTTCTCTTTTCAATGTCTTTCAGCTACATACTTTCATGATCAACAAGATTGCGTTTTAAACATCGGTGATAAGGATCTTAATCCTAAAGAATTTGTTAAGAATTACATGACCAATTATAAAGTATCATATATAGGATTAACATGTCCATTTAAAATAATGTCTAATACTTTTGAGGATCATAATCTTCATCAATGTAGAATTAATGATTATGAAAGTAAAAAGATTGAAAAGAAGAATGATAAAATTATAAATAAAAATAATGATGATTGTTTTGTTGAAATGCCAAGTTATGTATTAGAAGGAACTGCAATGACACTGGAAACTAATGTTACTGTGGATGAATGTAAATGTTTTTGCATTGATTCAGAAAACAGATATGGAATAATATGTCAAAGTCTTCAATATTATTATGATTCGAGTACATGTTTACTTAATAATGAAAATAAGGATTCAAATCCAGAAAAATTTATGCGTAATGAAATGTCTGATACATCTCATAGTTATTTTCATTTAAAATGTTTTACCCAAACAATGGTTTTATCTTCATATACTGATCAAGTTTGTACAAATATTTTAGACCAAAAGATACAAAAAGTAGAATTAAAAGATGAAAAAAATAAAAATATTGATGGAGATTTAAGTCAGGATTCACATTTGTTATTTTCAAATATAAATCAAGCCGATAAAAATAATAAAATGGTTGAAAAAATATCTCTAAAAACAACAAAAAAACAAGAAATTATTTCAATTACTAATATTACAACTATGTCTCCAAGAGTTACCAAAGTACCAATTGAAATGACAACAAGAAAAAATATTATCAATCAAGATTCAAAACCTGCTTCAAAAACAATTAATTTCGATGATGATAATGTAAATGATGAGGATGATGAAAATTATATTGAAAATAATGAAATTAACTTGGAAGATTCTAATGAAGGGTATAATGAAATTTCAACAACAATGAAAACAACAACAACCACTGAAGATGATTCAGAATATGAAAAAACAACTGAACGGGTAATTTCTACTACACCTTCAAGTGATATTGGTCCATGTACATATAATGCATTATATAATCGTCTCTTTAACGGTAACAAATTAATTAAGCGTGTTGATGTTGATTCAGCAGGACAATGTTTTCAATATTGTCATGTATATAAATGTAGATCAGCAAATCTAATAGTTTCAAGTGGTACTGGAAGAGTTTGTGAGTTATATAAAGATTCTATTATAGATTATCGTCGTGCAGATATCCTAGAATTTGCTCGTGGTGGAGCACATTTTGATACAATAAAATGTCAAGTAAAAGAAAAAATTAGTAATTAATTAATAAACATAATTTTTATATACTTTTGTACATCTTGTAAATTAGTTTTAAAATATAATTTTTAATCTTTCTTTTTATCCTCTTTCTTTGATCCTAAAACTTCAGAGAAAACTAATGTTCCACCAAATACAAGTAATGCTCCAATCCAATGCATTGAAGTAAATGGATTTTTAAACCAGAATATTGATACTAATAAAGAAAGGAACTTTCTTAATGTTACAACCAAAGTTACTGTTAATGAATCGGTTACAGAATTTAACTTATAAACGAATGTAATACAAATATATTGAAGAAGACAGGCCCCAATAAGATCGATCCATAATTTTGGAATTCCAAATACTGGTTCAGATGATGATAACAAAGAAGCATTTGTTGAAATATCATTAAACATAAACAAGAATATTGGAAGTGAAAGACCATGGATAACAAATTTGGCTTCATTAGGATGTTTTCCATAAGTTTTATATAAATTTTCTTGAAAAATTGCAAGAACAGATGAAGCTAATAAGGCAACTGTTAGCATAACTATTCCTATAATTAATTCTGTTTGTTTTTGTGATGAATTTTCATTATTAGATTCTTTGGAAGTTGATAAATTTGTGGCCAATGTACATATAATAATTCCTACTGTTATAGCACATACTGATATGTATTTTTTTAAAGAATATTTACGACCCATAAGAAGTCTATTCATAACGAGTGTCGATAACAATGACCCCTAAAATATCTTATAAAATTGAAATAAATTTGTTGACATACCGAACGGAAAATGATATGAAGAGGAACTGGAACATGAAAATTTAAAGCTTGGTTGTTAATAACATTGACAAAAAAAAACATTGATACTACAGGAATGTATCCTTTTAATGGAATTTTGTTTTTTACAGTAAAAAATTTTGAGGTAAAAATTAAACCTTCTACAAAAACAAAAAGAAAACTAGCAAAAGTATAAAGATTCATTGCACTTGGAGCTTCTCTAAAAATATTATTATTTATAAAATATATATAATAAAACTTACTTTGCTAAAGATTCCACAAAATACATACATCCCATACATCCTCCTAAAGCACCACCAATTGTAGCAATAGCTGCCATTGTAATTTTTTTTCAGTACTTTGAAAAAATACTTTTCTTTTGACTAAAATAATTTTGTTAATTGTACATTTATATATTCGTACGTTTATAGGTAAAAAGATTGATAAGATAATAATAAAATATAACAAAATAGTTCCATATTATACATACAATTTATAAATACATTCTATATCAATAGAAAATTAATATTTTTAAAATTTTAAGATAATCTTAGTGAAGTGATTTGATTTTATGATAGTAAAAGAAATGAATAATTTTAACACATTACAATGTTGGAGTGTGGAGTACGTTGTTTAAACAAAATATTAATGCTAAAGAAGTAATGTTTCTGTTTCATATCTTGGTATAGAGAAGAAAAATAGACAATTTTTTTATTAACAAAACCTTTTTTGTTATCAATCAATAGTTGTATTTAAAAAATAATTAAGATTTTTAAATTTCAAGGTTATATGATTCATGGCATTGAAAGTTATCAAAAAGTATATAGAAATATATAAATTCTTTAATAATGTTGTTAGATCAATCTTATCGAATAATTTGATATAACAATTGTACATGAGATACAAACTACAATACATTTGATTTCTTTTTAATGTGTATTGCATTTATTAATTATAAAATGATTAATATTGTAGCTGTTATTTTATTTCATAATCAAAATAATTCAAATTGTTTTCTATCATTGGAAAATAATGTTAGCAATGTAAGTTTTTATTATAAATATTGAAATATCTTTGTTAAAGAATAAAAATGGACAACATATTGGAACATTTAGAATAAATAAAGATGGAAAAAGCTTAGTATTAAATGGTTATTCAATTGATAATGCAGAAAAAGATAGTTTAAGTAAAGGAAAACATTGTTATATATATATAAATTCAATTCTTGGAAATATTTATAATTTTCATCATGATGATATTGTTGAAGTAGAATTTATAGATAGTTATACTTTAATTAATGCTGATAGAGTAGTTTTGAAGCCAAAAACTGATAATGATTATAAAATTATTGATGAAACTTCTTCTTTAATAGAAAGTATTTTTCTTGATCAAGTAAGTGTTCTTGAAAATAATATGGAATTTATATTATGGATTCAAGATAATATTTTTGTATCTATTATTGTGAAAAATATTGAAGCGAAATCAATTTCATTAAGTGGTATTTATCATTTAAATAATACGACAGAAATTGTTGTAGAAATGGGTACAAAGAAACAGTATAAAAGCACAGTTGATAAAGAGCTTCAAATTAATGACAATATTAGTAACTTTTTGACACTAAATCAAAAAAATTTAAAAGATAAAGTTTACAGAATTTTGAATAAGCACAACTATTCCCATTCAACAATATTAGTTTCTGATAGTACCATATCTTATGGTTTATACATTGTAAATGTTGTCACCTTAAATTTATCTTTTTATGGATGTTTAAAGAATCTTCCCTTTATGGTTCCGGAGGGTCATTGTTTACTTCCTTCTCATATTAATGCTAGAGAATTTACTAATATACTTGTGAATACAATTTCATTCAATAAAATACAAAAACTTAATGAGATTATTTTACTAAAAAATGAAAATTGTAATGATAGATTATATATGAAAGATGAAATTTCAAGAATGGATACCTGTTTAAATTTTTCTTCTGAATATTCTGCTATAGTTATTGACAAAAATGGAATTAATATTCAAAAAAATAATGAAAAAATAATATTTGATGTTGATAAATATTCAAACATTGAGTGTGGGTACTTTTTTACTGATTCTATTCCAAAAATAACAATAAATTATTGTTTAAAATTAATTCCAAATAAAGAGGAAAAAAATGAAATACCTATGTATACAAATTTTGGAAAAGAATTTCAAGGAGTAAAATTATTTGATTATCAGAAAAAAATTATAGAAAAGTTATTAACATATTATCAGTTAATAATGGAACCTGATACCTTTTCTAATATTATGTTAATTACTGGAGCAATTGGTTCTGGAAAGAGTACAATTATTAGTCAATTTTCTAAAGAGTTATTTGATATGAAATATGTTTTTTCGAAAATAATAAATTGTTATGATTTTCGTGGAAAAAACCCAAGCTATATTACAGAAGAATTTAAAAAATCTTTAGCTTATCTACAAACAACATTTCCTTCATTATTATTAGTTGATAATATAGATTCAATTATTTTAAAAATTAATGATGAAGAAAGAATACGTTCAAGAAAAAAACTGATAAAAGATATATTTTATTTAATGAAATCTTCAAAAATTCCAATATTATTAACATCATATTCAAAAGACCTTATATCATTTATTGAATCAGAATCGACAGGATTTTTGTTGGATGAAATTAATATACCACAATTATCTCAGGTATGTTTATTCAAAACCTTCTTCTAATATCTTAAAAATATTTTCTTCATCTTTGACTTCGTTTAATTGTCCTTGTAAACTAGATTTCCTAGTACCTAATTCATCTTTCAATTGAATTACAATATCAATATTCTTCTTTGTTAACCAACTATGTTTATTTCCAAATGACATATAATATTTTCCTGGCTTATTAAGTTTAATACTTCCGCCTTCATGAACTAACTTGGCAGCAATTTTAAGCCATGGGTGTACCATTTCTAATTTATCTGTATCAATTTTTTCACTATCTGATTCTTTAATAAGGTTCTTAGAATCATAAAAAATTCCAAAATATATATCTCCATCAGTCTTAAAGTACCATCCCAATTCCTTAGGTGTTTCAATTTGAATACAAATAAGTTTATTTTTACGTGCTCCAACATGTAATGGTTCTAAAATATCTAATATCTTTGGATTCTTAGGTTTCCAATATTCATGCTCTTTTAGTATTTTTGCCGGAACACATTGTATCTCACTATTATCACCTCCTAAAGATATCGGAATATGATTTTTATCCACTTCTTCTTTAAGATTATGTATAAACTTATCATCATGTAATCTGAAACGTTCACTAAATCCAGCTGGCATCATAGCTTTAGCCAATTTATAAGGAACATGAATCCATTTAGCTATATTGACAATATCAATAGGAGTCACAAGTTCTGGATAATTTTCATAATGAAATAATTGTGAATAATAACTTAATGTTCCAGAACTAACAAATAACATTGTAAAAGGATTAATTTCATAACCACTCATATCTATTACGTGACGTAATGAACTTAATCTTCCTGTCTTTGCTTCCTGTTTGTTAACACATTTTAACATATGTTCAAATTGATAAAATTGTAGAATACATGACTGTGAACTACGCATTCCATGTGCAATTGTATCAACAGAAATAGTCGCATATTCAATGTACCACATTATTCGATTGTTTTTATCAACTCCATCAACAATCTTTCCTTGAGGCATAAATTTTTTCTTAAAAAGTAAATTATCCTCAAAAGAAATATCATCCATTTCATCGAGTTGAAGAGAATGACGTATTCTAAGATGATTATTTAATGATTCAACAGCATGCTTTATAACATCATCTCTCTTTTTATGCAAACGTTCTGAAGATAATATGAAGCGATAAATATTGAAATCTTTATCAAAATTGGGATGAATCTTCTCTGATAGTTTTTCTTTAACTTCCTTTATAAGATTCTTACTTTCATCTGAAAGTGGTTCACCAAATAATGTAGATACACCCTTAGTCATGCTATCTGAAATAAAATTAAAAGTGTAAAAGCGAAAGTATGTAGAATTTATGTGTAAAAGTGAGGTATATATGCATGTCATGAGTCATAAAAAACACGATTTTAATCAACATCCTTTTTTCTCTACTATACATTGAAGTTTTTTATTACATTATGTACATTGAAAACTAATCATTTTTTTTAATAAAGCAGGTTTTCTAACTACTTATCAGAAACGATTATTTTGATAATTAAAAGGTTATAAATTTTTTGTTTTTTTTTTTTTAGATTGATCAAATCGAAATTTTGGCGAAACTGTGTGGTGAGGAAAAATTATCATTGTATAATATATGGAAAGATATAAAAAATAATATAAATTCATTTAATTTATATGATCTAAAAAAGTTATCTCAACGAATTAAGATTATATCATCTAAAAATGGGCATATATTAATAGAAAAAAATGATGTTGAAGAAAGTTTAGAATCTTTGACACAAATAGATAAGATAGCCTCTAATAAAATTAATGCTTTTGGTAATGATGTAGAATGGGATGATGTTATAGGAATGGAAGAAAGTAAAAGAATTTTAATTGAAACCGTAATATGGCCTTCAAAATATAAAGAAGTATATGATACATGTCCAATTCGTCTAGGTAGGGCCGTTATATTGCATGGCCCAAGTGGTGTTGGTAAAAGTTATTTGATTAGGGCATTGATAAAGAAATGCAATTTATATACTATTATTATTAAAGGACCAGAATTATTATCTAAATATATAGGGAGTAGTGAAGAAAATGTTCGAAAAACTTTTGAAAAGGCCAGGCAAAATAGACCTTCTCTTCTTATCTTTGAAGAGTTTGATGGAATTGCTCCGAGAAGAGGTCACGATTCAACTGGAGTGACTGATCGTGTGGTAAATCAACTTTTAACTGAAATGGATGGTGTAGAAAATTTAGATGGTGTTTTTGTTATTGCTACCACGTCTAGGATTGATTTAATAGATCCAGCATTATTAAGACCTGGAAGATTAGATTATAAAATTGAATGTAAATATCCAACTCAGGTAATTTTACAAATTTTTTTTAAATAATAATATTTTAATAGAATGAAAGGATTTTGTTTTTAAAGTTATACATAAAAAAAATGGGAATGCAATTAATAAATGATAGAAATTGTGATGAAGAAGAACTACAAAATGACCTACATTGTCTGGGCGATCGTATGATCAATTGGTCTTTTGGAGAATTAAAAGGTGCCCTTACAAATACCTATTTTATGGCCTTGAGAAGAGTGCAGATAGGTGGAGATACAATCAACGAAAAAGGGGAGATAATAAAGTTATCAATTGACGATATTCAAAAGGGGATTGATGAAAGTATTCCCAAACGTCTATTGACATCCCAAATCAGGGATGATATTAAAAAGGGGATAAATTTTAAAACAGGTTCACGAGTAACTCTTGCATGAAATAATTTTTTATTCTACTAACATATAATATAACTTTCAAAATTAAAAAAAAAGTTTTTGAGAGACGTCATCTGTCAAAATAAAGTGTATATCTCTCATTAAAATAATAAATAAACTTATTATAGTTTTGTCTTCCATACAAAAAAAAAATTATATAATTATTAAGGAAAATGTGTTAAATTAATGATGAGATTAGTTTGAATAATATCTAAGATCAAATCATCGGCTCCTACAAAATGATTAGTGAATTTCTTATTTTTGACCTTCTTGTTCTAGGCTGACGACGTTGAAACATTTTTTAGGAAGAGATTTTTGAATTTCTTCAAGATTTTCTCTTTCTCCACGAAGTAATTCTAATTCAGATTTCAATAATAACAATGTACGATCTTGATCTTTTTTACGTTCTTTCAATGCTTGTAACTTTGTATCTAATTGACTAGCATTAAAAACACTTTCTGCGTCCTCAAGTCTTTTTTCAAGTTCATTTAATTCATCATTATTAACATTATCTAAACTATTCAATTGTTCAAGAATATTTTTAACTTTTTCTGTAGCTTTAGCTAAAGTTCTATTAGCATGTTCAGCTTCATTTGATGCCATAACGGCCATTGAAACAGCTTTATCTGCTTTAGCACTATCACTTTCAGCACCATCTCTAAAATTATTTAATGTTGTCTCACTTAAAGTAATTGCGTTACGAAGAGTCTCTACTTCTGCTAATAATTCATTTGCTTTATTTTTTGTTTCGGCTGTACTATCTTTAACATATTCAGCTTTTTCTGCAATTTCTTTAGCTTCATTTTCGGCAGTTTCTGCTTGTTTTTGAGCTTCTTCTGCATCTTTTAATGCATCTCCAATAGCATTTGTAATAAACAATGCCTTTTCTTGAACTTCTGAAACTTTTTCTTCAATATCTTTAATTTTTTCTAATTCCTTAATTGCTTCATCCTTGTTTTCATCAACTGTTGCTTGGAAATCTTGTAAAAGTTTTAATGTTTGTTTTGCTTCAGCTAATGTATTATCAGCTGTTTGTATTGCTTTTAATGCTCTATCTTTAACAGCATTAACTTCATTAAATAAATTATCATTTTGTTCCTGATGTCTTATTGCTCGATCTAATTCTCTTCTAGCATTTCCTTCAAGATTTTTAATCTCTTCTAATATCTCCTTATTGTTTTCTAATTCTGTTTTGACATTTTCAATAGTTGTAGCTGCAGCATCTCCAATTCTTTTAGCTTCATCTCTATAATGATCAGCATTAACGTTTGGAGGCTTAATTTCTAAAACTGCATTCAATATTTCTGCTGCTTGTCTATTGGCTTTTGATGCTTCCTTTTGTTGTTCAGCTGCAATTATATTTGTTTGATTAAGTAAATTTTTTGCTTGCTCTAATTTTTCTTGAAGTGTTGAAATTTGTTTACTTGTTTCAGTACTACCAAAAATAGCATCTTTAGATTCAAGTAAAGCAGTTTCAGATATATTTTTGGCTTTATCAGCAAGTTTTTTTATCTCTTCACTAACAATTTCTTGTTTATTAGCTAATGTTCTAGCCTCTAAAGCAATATCACTAAGAACTTGAGATTGGTCACCATATTTCTTTGCTGCTTCTTCAGCTAACTCCCATTGATTAGCTCCTTCAGTTTCAAGATATTTTCTGGCAGCATCTATTTCTGCTTCAGCTTCATCTTTAGTTGTTTTCCATTTCTTAAGATATTCTTCTCCGATATAATTAGTTTCCCTTATTTTATTAACAATAAGTCCTACTTCTTTAAGCATATTTTCAGCACTATTTAGATTATTTCTTAATGTTGTTACTTGTTTAACAATTACAGAATCATCTCCAAGATTATTTATTACATCTTCATGTGTCTTTTTAACAGCTTTCAAAACATCTTTAACTTTATTATCAAATTCTTCATCGTTAATTTCAACTGGATTATCAATTATTTCATTCAATGTTTCATTTAATTTTCCAAACTTTTCTCTATAATCGTTTACTCTCTTTTGAACAAGTGTATAACATTCATCACATTGAAGACAACCTCCTCTAAGATTATAACGATTTTCAGCACATACATCACATTGTCTACCTTCAACATTATCTTTACATTGACATTGTCCAGTTTCTTTATCACAATGTAAATTTTCACTACCATCAGTATCACATTGGCAGACTTTACATCCTTCTTCACTAAATCCATAATGATAAATGTCACATTGATCACATTTTCTACCTGTAACTCCAGGTTTGCATTTACATGCTCCAGTTGTAATATCACAACCAATGCCTAAACTTCCTGTAATATCACAATCACATACCTCACAACCGTTACCAGATGTAATATTAAAGTATCCCTCTTCACATTTATCACAATATTGACCTACAACATGTGGTTGACAAGAACATTGTCCAGATTCTTGATCACATTCAAGAATATCATAGTCGACAGATGGTCTAATTGTTCCTTGAGCAAAACAATTACAAGCTTTACAATCTCCTTTAACATCACTTAATGGATTTCCCCAAAACCCTGCTTCACACTTTTCACAATTATAACCAACAGTATTAAATATACATTTTTTACATTCTCCAGATGTTGTATCACAATTTCCAATTGAATTAGCATCAATATTTCCATTACAATTACATTCTTTACATTCAATTCCTTCAGTTGGATTTCCATAATATCCATCTCCACAAAAATCACATTTTCTTCCACTATATCCTATTGGGCATTCAGTACAAATTATTTCTCCATCAGTATGTAATATACATGGACCATTATCTGGACAATCACATTTTTGACAATCATTTTCTGTTCCTTGAAGAGCGTTTCCGTACCATCCTCTAGCACATCTTTCACATGTAGCTCCGTCAGTGTTGTGTTCACAAATACATTCACCAGATTCAGCATCACATGAATCAGAATGTCCGTTACAATCACATTTTACACATCTAGTGAAAGATTCACCAAATTTTTGTTCACGTTTATATCCTTCAGCACAAGATTCACAAAATTGACCTACATATTCTTTTGGACATTCACAAGTTTCAATCCAACCAGCTGGAACAGCATCAACTTCAGATGGAGTCATTGTTACTGAACCAAGAGCAAATTTAGTTAAAAATCCAACATCATTTGGTGTGTATGTTCCACGTATTCTAATTTCTGTTACATTATTAAGTAATCCAATAAAATCAAGATCATTCATTCTTGGGCTCCATTGATATTCACTACTAGCATGAATTTTAAAAACATAATCTTGTTCGACATTACTTGGCATTGGATTTTTTTGAGCAGTAATTGGAAGATAAACTTCTTTTCCATCACTACCAACAATAACAATATCCTTTAATCCAACATGAGCATAACTTTGTTGAGTTCTTAATGAAAATGTGAGATATTGATTGTATGAAGCACGTTGATCACCAAGATATTCTTCTGGAGCAACAAAATAGTATGGAGTTCCTTGTGAATCACTACTAATGGCAATAGCTTTATCAACTTCAGCCCATGTAGCAGTTCCAGGTCCTTTTTGACTATATCCAGACCAAGATTCCTTATCTAAATCAAAAGTGGATGTAACATTATGCCCATAAAATCCTTCAGCTGTATGACAAACAGATGAATGACCATAACAGAAACATGGTGTACAACCAAATTCATTATTTGGAGATAAATTGAAATATCCTGGTTTACATTTATCACATTGTCTTCCTTCAACATTAGCTTTACAGGTACATTCTCCAGTTGTTGTATGACACGAAGGACTATTTCCAACACTTCCTGAAGTTTCACATCCACAATCTTTACAACCGTTAACACCAAAATCATAAAAGCCTGGAAGACATACATCACAATATTGTCCTCCAACACCTGGTTTACATTCACATTTTCCTTCACTATTGCATTGTGTTGATGTTGATCCAATTTCACTACATCTACATGGAATACAAAAATGATCACCTGGTCTTCTCCAATGATTAGGAATACATTCTTCACAGTGAGGTCCTCTTGTATTTCCAGCACAATCAATACAATGGCCACCGCTTCCTGTTTTCTCAAATAATTCTTCATCATAATAACATCTATTTGAAAGACCATTACAATTACATGGAATACATTCATTAGCTTCAGAAGATGTAGCTGGCCTCCATTTTCTGTCATTATAAAATGGAGCACATTCATTACAATCTGGTCCCATTGTGAAATGTTCACAACGACAAACTAAACTATTATGTCCTTCTCCAGTTGATCTAACACATTCTGAAGCATGACCATTACATTTACAACGCCCACCAACAGCAAAATCAGATATAGCATAATAATATGATTGTAAAACTCTTGTATCATGAAAAACTTCATCACCAAATGTATTCATTCTATTTAAAGAAATCATAATTTCAGAAGCAGTTACCCATTCTTGAAGTTGTTCATTTTCTTCAAAATTATGAGCAGATGGTCTTCCTTCAAGTGTAGAAAAAGCAATATTACCTCCAGTTAATGGAGAAATATCTGAGTATTCTCTTGTACATTGAGCAACATTTTCATGTCCAGGTAAAATTGGTGATTTTTCCGCTAATTTGTATGTTGATCTACAGGAAGCAGAATAGTATTGCCATGGAATCCAATCATCATCTGGATGTGTTTTTTTATAGATAGTAAAAGATTCCGGTCTTGGAGATACAAACTTCAAACGAACATAGGTGACATCATAAGTTTTTCCTAATTTTAATGTTAAATTAACAGAGTTAGGATATTGCATTCCTTCATTCATAGTATCTGATTGCCACCAAGTTTCATTGTCAGGGCTATTAAAATCTGTTAAATGGGTTGCTGGATGACTAAGATGAGGTACTCTACTATCACAATCTTCACATGTTTGCCTCATACTTCCAATTACTTTAGACTGAACACAATATCTTGTTGGACGATTTTTTCCACAAGTATTTGTTACTTCAACATATTTATTAAATGCAGCATTAATGAAATCAGGAACACAGCGTTGTGGTTTTTTAGTATCTCTATCGTAACATAAATCCTCTGTTTTTTCAAAATGATCTTCATCTATAGAAGGAATTAATTCAGCTGGTTGTGATGATATTAATATGTTAAAACATAATATAAAGAATATTACTAGTAAAAGATTATTTTCTTTAAAAACAGAAAATAAATTTTTGAAGATAACCATAATTGATTATGGTAGACCTAAAATTATATGTTTTAATAATTGTTTAAATAGATAAATTAATATATATCAAATCATGCTTAAGAATGGCACTACATATATTTTAAGATGCAAATTATTGATAAGATTTAATACATTCCGTGTTATTTAAAACACTTCTGTTGACCTGAGCGCCAAGATCTGTTGAACAGAATAACATTCACAATTAATATTTCTTGTAGATAAAGGGCATAAAAAAAAGGCTAACTATAAAATATACTTCTGGCATTTTGTCTATCTCAGGAAGCTACTTGTCATCCTACCTATATAAATGTCAACAATAAAAATTATTATATAAAAGAAGCTATCAATCTAATATTTAATATCATGCCATTTTATATATTTTTAGGATATATAAATTGTTGTAAAAATTATTAAAATATAATGAAGGTATGTTACAATTAGTTAAAACGAATGTGTCAATAGATTGGAAACGTTTGTATTTAACGAAGTAAGATCAAAGAAGGTATCCGAATATGTTTTGTTTAAGAAACTCCACCCTTATGAATGGATATTTTCTAAAAAATATAAACGACAGCTGAAAGATAACTTTATTTGATTGAAATATTTTATGAATGTTATAAATTAAAATAATAGGCATAACCATATCAATTGCACTCTTCATTCATGCTAAAAATCAACAAATGATAGTGTATTAATAAAGTGCAAATCATTATATAAAGCTTTTAGTAAATATAATAAAGATTTATTTTAAACTCTAAATAAAGAAATATTTATTTATTGACTACATACATAATTAGTTTTAAAAATTAAGGTATGATTAGAGAAATGGAGATTGATGGCTTCATCGCTCTATACATAAAATACATCAAACTAATTACATAAAAAGTATTAAAATTTTGTAATAAAATAAGTGCGCAAATATAGGAAAAGTATATATTTAATATAATACAGGGCATTTCTTATTAATTATAAAATTTTAGTTTAACATAGTACTTCTAAACAACAAAATATCTGCAATGTAATTTTATATCAATATAACATTCCTCTTAAACTTCACAATTATCTATCCTAATCTTTTTATATATTAAAATCACTACAATCATTATCGTCCTTCTACTTCCAATAAAAAAGCAGAGCCAAAGTCTTTTAATACATTAACTTAACAACAGATAGGAAAATGGCCAGACGTAATATAATGTATAGTGGATAATGTATTGGTTCAAAGTGATTGAACAGGCTATGGATTCGTTTTATACAACACTTTAGTGCTTTTAATTATATATAAAAATACATTTTTCCGTTAAACAGAGGATGTTAATAAAAAATATTGAAGGGCAAAGCTACTTAAGATATATTAACTCATTGATATTTTTTTAAAAAATTTACTAATAAATGATTATATTTAATTAATGGGTGTGTAATATCAAAGTTTACTCTTCAATATTTATACAAATGTGTAATACTGAATCATCTATCTTTAATATTATATTGAAATCATAATATTAAATGTTTCTTTCTTTTTTATGATTCACAATACGATGATGTTAACAATATACTATGAATCAAGCATTACGATTCTTCTTACAAGAACAATATTGTTAAATAATGGCATTCTTTTCATCAACTTTCATCAACCTAATTTATTTATATTTGATATTATATCAAAATAACCTTTATTTTGTTTAATAAAAATTATGTAATGTATATATTTTTAAACATTCTAGAATAGAAAATATATTGCAAACTATTTTATATAAATAAAATATTCTAAAAATTTATTTTCTCATTATCGTATCTTTTAAGATCCTATATTATAACCTCTAACAATAAAATTTACAATAAATAACAAAAAAATAAAATAAACAACATTTAAAGCTCTTCAAAAACGTTTTCAGGAATTGTATCGAGATTAATGTTCCTAAACTTGATATCATTATTAATTTCAATATCTCCATTAATATCTTTATGTTTTTTTACAATTATGCATTTCAAAAATGAAATTAAAATGAAAGTAATTGATAAAAAAAGAAATATTATAGAATATACAGAAAATTGATCTTTTGTTGAAAACGACCAAATATTTCCATTAATTAATAAAAAACCCAAAAGAGATTGTAAAAGGGATGATAATAAAGAAATTATTCCAAAAATAAGACCTATTCCATTCACATCAATAATTGAAGCTAAAACTGTTGAAGCAACGGCTATAAAAAATAAATATGTTACATTGATTAAAATGTATAAAATATATGAACCATAAATATTTTCAATTGTACTCAAAAGCCAGAAGAATATTGAAAAGAATATTGATAAAATAATTGTTATTTGTTCTGTAAATTTTTTCCAATTTATTCTTATTCTTGAGAATATTAATGTTACAAAAGCTCCCAATAGAGTGTTTATAAATTCAACAAGACCATTATAAATATTTCCAGAATTTTCCTGTAACGGTGTCCAATGAACTTGTATATAATTATACATTTGATAAATTAACGATGTGGTAATAATCCACCAAATGGACCATATAAATAATGTGTTAAACTCTGACAAATTTTTTTTTACATAAACAAATCTTTCTAAAAGATTTAAGGAATTTTTTCTCACTCTTTCATTCATTTTAACCTCTTTCAATGATATTTTTTCTTCAAATCTTTCCTCTTCATTTCTTTTTTTACAATTTATTCCTGGAATTATTGCTAATACAACAAATGGTAGTCCCAAAACACTCATAATTAAGGTAAGTTGATTAATAAACTGAAGATTTGTCCATTTCATTGAAATACAAATTTGTCCAAATAAAGTACACATACATTTTGATAACAATATAACACCTCTTATCAAACCTGTAACAAAAGGAATTTCCTTATCATCAACTTTTGTATACAAATATGACATAAAAGCAATTTCAGAAGCTGTAGCACAACCATATGTAATTTGTGTCATTTGAATCAATCGTAAAGTATTACCAAATGTTAACAAAATACCTGTTCCTATTAAACTTAAAGACTCAATAACTAATATTGGTTTAAAATTAAGGTAATCAGTAAACAAAACAATTGGTATCTTTAAAATATTTTTAATAACAAATTAAAATATTATAAACGTACACTAAAGATGAAGTGAGCATATGCCCATATTGGATATACATATTCATAAATTTCTTCTTTGGTGAAACCTTTTTCTTTTGATATCAATAACGGAGTAAGGAATGGTGTTATTGGTCTGAATTCTTTAAAAAACCCATATAAACAAAGTAGCGAAATTATAACTCTGTGCTTCATTTCTATAACTCAAAAAAAAATCATTAAAAAACATATTGTATCATTTTATATATATAAAATGAGATAATTTTTTTATTTATGATAAAAAGGTAGTGAATAAAATATTAATTATAATTTAAAAAAGTTTTAATTACTATAAAATTTTAATTTTAATTTTATTATTTTAAATATGATGTTAACTGTTAATCTTTATTATATAAATATTCAAAGATAACATTATCATTTTTTTTATCAATTACTTCATATTATTATAGTTTTTTCACATTTCCCATTAATATGTCTTGTGCGGATAACCTTTGGGAGGTTGTTGGTCAGGCAAAATTAACATCATCCGTTTTGAATTGTACAATCATTTCTTATTACATAATTTCATAGACAATTTCTAAAATGGAACGTTTTCTTCGTCTTAGTGGTCTTGGAGCAGGATCAGTTTCAAACAATCCAGTTGATTCAGTACAAGTAGATACCAGTGAAACTGTTTACATTTCTTCACTAGCATTATTAAAGATGCTTAAACATGGAAGAGCTGGAGTACCTATGGAAGTTATGGGTTTGATGCTTGGTGAATTTGTTGATGAGTATACTGTCAATGTTGTAGATGTTTTTGCCATGCCACAATCAGGAACAGGAGTATCTGTAGAAGCTGTAGATCCTGTATTTCAAGCTAACATGCTTGATATGTTAAAACAAACAGGAAGACCAGAAATGGTTGTTGGGTGGTATCATTCTCACCCTGGTTTTGGATGTTGGTTGTCTGGTGTTGATATCAATACACAACAAAGTTTTGAAGCACTTTCTGATCGGGCTGTAGCTGTTGTTATTGATCCAATACAATCAGTCAAAGGAAAAGTTGTCATTGATGCTTTTCGTTCTATCAATCCACAAATTGTAGCAATGGGTCAAGAACCAAGACAAACAACAAGTAATATCGGTCACCTAAATAAGCCCAGTATTCAAGCTGTTATTCATGGATTAAATAGACACTATTATTCAATTCCTATTTCTTATAAAACCAATGAAATGGAGCAAAAAATGCTATTAAATTTAAATCAAACTTCATGGATGAATTCTCTTGGAATGAAAGATTTTACTCATCATTGTGGCAACAATCAAACATCATTAGAAACAATGCTTAGATTAACAAAAGCATATAAAATGGTAAATATTAACTTTTTAATAATTAATATTTTTTTTAGAGCCTTGAGGAGGAAGATAAAATGACAGATGCACAATTAGCTATAAAGAATGTTGGTAAGCAAGATCCAAAGCGTCATTTAGGAGATACAGTTTCAAAGATGTTATCGGAGAACATTGTACAAACTAATGCTTCAATGATTGACACCGTTTCTTTTAATTAATTTTTTTATAAATATTTGATTATTCGATATTTAAATAATTGTTTCTTTCTTTGATATATTATTTAAAACTGTCATTATATAATTTATTAGCTTCTTAATTATAAAGTTACTAATTTTAATCAAATAATCAAAATGTAGTATTTCAATGTCAAATATACTTTCGTTATCAAAAACGTTTTACCAAATAATTGTCAATATTACAAAAAAAAAATTTATATTTTATTTCTTACCATACTATGAACATTTTAAGAAAGTGGATAAAAGTCTCTAATTATTGGACACGTATTTCCTTGCTATCTCCAGTACCAATTTTATCTGAAAACATTTTCAAATTTCCCAAGGATGTTAAAATTATTATAATGGTCCCAGGAAATCCTGGTAATGATGGATTTTATGAAAGATTTGGAAGGCAACTATTAAATAATCTTATTAAAAAAAAAGAAGAAGAAAAATATGTTTTCTTAACACTATCTCATGTTAATCATGTTAAAAGGAGTAATAATCCAAAAAATGGTGAATCTTATAAGTTACAATTTCAAGTTGATCATAAATATAACTTTATTAATGAGTTTTTATCAAAAGATAATGAATTGATATTGATAGGACATTCAATTGGTTCATATATGATATTAAAAGTATTGCCTCAATTAATAGAATCGGGTTATAATCCCTCCTTAGTTTTTGGTCTATTTCCTACAATTGAAAGAATGTCTGACACTCCTAATGGACAAAGACTTTATCCAATTCTTAAAGTAAGATATATAAATTTCTTCCAATATTTTGCTTTTATAATTTTTTCAGTGTCTTGACAACTATCCATATTTAACTAAATGTATTACAATTTGGTTCGATATAATGCCAATTGCTTTTAAAAAATTTCTTATTAACTGCAACTACGGATTCAGTGATAATATTGATAAATGTATTATTAATTCTGCTTCAGAATTATTTAATTCTACAGTTATAAAAAATATTATTCATATGTCAAGAGATGAGCTTGATAATGTTCTTCAATATGACCTTGATTTAAAACCTTATAGTAAGAAAATATATTTATATTATGGTTTAAAAGATGGTTGGGTTCCTTTATGTTATGGAGAGGATATGAGGAAAAGAAAAGAAATAGATGATGATCATATCATATATGACGATACTAACTCCGAACATGCTTTTGTTATCAAAGAAAGCAATATAATTGCTGATAAATTAATAGATTTTTTATGATAAATTGATATTATTTTTATAAAGATATGAATCATTAAAAACAAATAAGTATATTTTTAAGTAGTTAATATAAATTTTTTAAGGACACAATATATTGATATTTATCTCCTCTTAACACCACTCTTTTTCCCATAATTAAGACTTAAATATATTTATAGTTATTACTTCAATGATACATACTGTTTGTTCTATTTTATACAATTGTAATCGAAAATATAATAAATATAGGATTTACTTGATTTGTCACTCTTATTTTATTAATAGAATATTACTAGAGATGGAAATTTCCCTACTTATAATATTTTTTCTTTAAACTTTATAACGTCAAGATATATGATATTTATATTATCCCAATACTTTATTAAAATATTTTCATTTTATATAGAGAAAAATATTCTGTATATATTTGATAACCGTCATTACAAGATTATTATAATTTTATAATGATAAAATATTATTGTATTGATAGAAAACAACCTCGTTACCAGGTCAGTTCACTGTACATATCCTCATTTCTATCCATAAATAATATATTGCCATGACCTTCATGCCATCACTGTGTCAAAGGCGCATCATTGCTTCAAAATGTCTCTAAAATTCATTATTTCTAATTAAATCATTATTTAAAATTTTAAGTGCACTACTTAAAAATGTGGTTTCTTTACTTTTATAAAAATATACAAATCATTATTAACAGATGAATTTTTTTACTACATATTTTGTAAATAAATTATTTCTCTTTCTTCATATATATATTTATATGGTTTATACTAGACAACATTATTAAATAAATTATACGAGAAAAATATGTAACAAAAAGTTTACAATAATAAATAGTAGACGAAAGTTTGTTAAAACAAATTAAGTATATTAATTAGCCATAATCTTTTAATCACACATTCATAATTAAATCTTTTAAAGATTAATATTTGGATTTATTTACCAGATACAATTCAGTTGACGTCAAATCATGAGAACAATAACTTTTCTGCGCGTCCTTATGAATATTTACATAGGAGATGAATTCTGTTACTTGTATAGAGTATTTTAATCATACATTTTATTCTATCACTAAAATAGTTCAATTCAATTCCATTTTATACTCTTACAATTTTTATACCTTTACACATACTTTACGCCTCCTATATGCATTATAAATGTTTATATTTATCAATACTCTTTTTTAAGATATTTAATATTAAATTTTTACATAAAAACGTATGTTATATCATTTCAAATAACCATTTATTTCACCTATCAATTTAATTTTAAATATGATATCTTTGTTTATCTTTTTATTGATGGCATTTATATATTAGTAAAATCTCACTATTTTTTTTTT